>JABUQX010086319.1:0-22500 GCA_015478945.1 Trachelipus rathkii | reverse complement strand
TGTAAGAAATCGTGGTCGTTTTTTGCACGAAAATCGTGCTAAAACTATGTAATCATTTCTTACCGAGCGTAATCACAAATAACGAAAACGGTCTAACATATTTTTTCGATTATTGTAAAATAATCAATTTTGATTACGATAATCGAAGCCCCATATTAAATGAATGGATTAAGCTTGAACTGTAACAATTTAGGCTATTAGTAAGTAAAAACTTTTTTTATAGGTTTGTTTCGATTTACACTATTAAAACAATGAGTGAAAATTTTCTTAAGCAGCACCCCTACTAATTTTAGATACGAAGTTCGATTTTGGCCGAGCCCAACCCAAACCGGAAATGCATAATTTTAACCAAATAAAAAAAAGGCAAACGTAAATTTCAGGTATTTTCCCGTTTCTATCGATTTGTTTTGCATTTTTTATTTTAGGAAAAAGCGTGTTTTCGACATTTTGGGGTTCACCTCCGACAATTTTTTTGTCAAAACGTGAACTATACAAATATCAATCCACGACGGTGGTTTCCAAAATTTTCCTATTCGCAACACCCTTGTGTAATTAAAGTTTACCGAAGGCACCCTGTGTCGTTGTAATCGTTTTCTTCTTTTAAAAATCAATTATTTTATTAAAATACTGATAAATAAAATAATGAAATTTTTGTAATGTTTCGCTTCACCTCTACGATCTAAAAGGTTTTAGTCTGGATTTTTGATATCTGGCATCAAATCACAGTAATTTCCAATTTTCAGAACCTATGGAAGTTGCTTCCCAAAAAAAAAATATTTTTTACTCGATCAATATGAAATTTTATGACCGTGTATAATTGAAGATGATACACCGTAAATACTTATTTTTTTTGTATATTCAACCATTTTGCCTCTAGGCAATGGAAAAACTTTTATATATAAATTTACTTATTTTTTTTCTGAGTTTGCAAAACTATTTAATAATAAAAATACAAATCTCCCTCCCAACTGTACACACCCTGAAAATTACATGCTAATCGGCTGAACAAAAAAAAAAAATTATCGCATTTTTTAGGTTTTCAAAAAAAATTTCATAATTTTTTTCCTATTTATCCAATCAATATAAAATTTTCAGGGCATGTATAGTTGGGAGATCAAACTTATTTTTATTTCGATTGAGAGATAAGTGGTGAAAAATTCTCGTGTCTTGAATACTTTAATAAATTTTTATAGAAAGTAGATCGAAATGACGAATTATACATTAAACTCAAAGATTAAAAGGTCAGTCAAAAGTTTTCCTAAAATTTTTATTCTAAAATTGTATGCAATGCATAAATTTAATTACATTCAAATCTTCTACAGCAAATAATTATATTACAAGAAAAACCAGTTTATACATAAACAATCTATCAACAACTTTACTAATAATTAAACAAAGTTTTTGTAGGAATTTTTCCTTCTTTTCTATCATCAATATTTGGCGGAACCGCTCTGTCAGGAAATTCTGGAGATTTATAACGGTTTTGGTCTGAGAACTGAAAAAGAGTAAATCAGGATTAAATATCTGATATAAATTAGTGGCAAATATATAATCTATATATCATACTCAAATCTTGAAATAAAAATCCATTTTTCAGCAATAATAAATTATTCAAGAATTTTTTTTTTTTTTTTTAAATCTTATAGTTTTTTCATGCAGATTTAAAACGGTAACAGTGTTTTTCTACCGAGTATATTTTTTGGCAACTAAGATATCTATGTATATGCGACAAAATAATAATAGGCTTGAGATAAATCCCTTTTTTTGATTTAAGCAGTAGTCAACTAGATTAAGTCATCCAATTTACATCCTTAGTCGCGTTTCCTGGTTGCATTTCTTTGATTGTTGAATGCATTCTCATTTCATCATCGTACAGAAGCCTATGAGGAAAAACAATCCAAATTAATGTAAGAAATTTAATTTTATTACAGTATTACATTTCAAAGCTCTCTCTTACTTCAAAGATCCACTACAAGATTCTTAATTGCCGCCTTAGGGTTCCAAGAAGGTTGTTACACAATCGCCAATAGTTCATTCAACCAGCTTAAATTACAACCACCTAACTGTTAAACTTAATCCGTTTTTCCTCAGTTGTATACTTTAACTGTAAGCGCCAAACAACAAGGTAAGTCTTCTTTTTGGTGTTATTATAAATTATATATTTTCATTATGAAACAATTGCCTTACATTTATTATTATTATTATTATTATTATTATTTATTATGATTATTATTGTTATTATATTATATTATTATTATTATTATTATTATTATTATTTGAAATTATTATTACTGTTATTTATATTAGTAATTGTTATTGTCATTCAAGGTTTAAAGCTAATTTATTTTTCCCCTTTCTGTTCTTTTGTACAAGTTTTTTTTATTCTTTGTGCATAGTGTGTTTTTTTATCTTCTGGGTTGGGGTAGTTCCTTAATGGCCACGTGAGTTGCACATGGGATTAAATTATACTAATTGCATTCAAAGTAAATTAAATAATAAACCGGTATTTCCCGAATAATTAATAAATTAAAGAAAGAAAAAAAAAAAAAAAAAAAAATAAATAAAAGGATATTCAAATAAAGTTAATAAAAGCTTTTGACAATGTCTTGCTTAGCTAGTATCTATCTATTATATTATATTATTATTATATATTATATTATATATATAAATCTTATTATTTTATTTCATTTTCATTTTACTCCAGTTCAATTCTGAAGATGACCTTAGTCAGAGGTCGAAACGTCAATGAGTAAAAAATAATAAATGTTGACTTCAATGTATTATTTAATTATTGCAACAGCGTATTTAGATTAATTAGGGAACCTCTGTTATGGCAGTGTATTATATTGCATATAGCTTCTTATGAAACAAAAGGGTAATGAGATATGGAGCTGTAAAATTAAAATGTTCGATAAGTGTCGGTTTAATTAATAGCGAAGTGAGCAGGATGTTATTCTCTTATTTAATCTGTAGTATGTAAGATGGATTATGAAATAATTAGATTGGGGGTGGCAGGTGGTGTTAAATAAGAGAATGCAGAGAGTGAGGCCCCTACCTATTATATGCGGTAGATTTGGTTCTGTGTTCTGAAGAGAGTTTGAGAGATTGGTAGAGAGATTTGGAGTAACGTAGATAAAAGTAAGGATGTTGTAAGTGAGGACAGTCTCTTTATAGTATGTTAATGTTAGGCAGGGATACTATTGTTCTGAGTTTAAATATTACTACGTATGGGATGAAAAGTTATTTATTATATCTAGTTATAGGAAAGTTGTGAATGGCAGGAGGACATTCTCTATTGTGAGGAACTAAGCTTGGTGCGCTAGTCTATAGGGTACGGGTTTATCCCTATTAATGGGGTAAGAGTGATACAATGTTAGATAAAAGGATAGAGATCTAAGATACGAAAAGTCTCAGATGGACAATTGGAAGGCGTGTTTAGGTGTTGAGATAAATTGATAAAATTTAGAATGAACCGGATTAGGATATGTGGTTAGAAAGGCATAAATGAAGAAATACGAAATATATGAGATGGTGTTGTTCTATATGGATGAAGTGTGAGAGTATAATCGGTTGGGTTATATCGGATTGTATATGGTTTGAATGTGGTGGAATCGACGGTGGGAGACTTATATAAAGTTGACTTACATGAAAGATAAACCTGAATGAGAACGCGTGATTTGCTGTAGGAGTGATATAAAGGTTGCGTATGAAACAGAGCATATGACAAGATTTTTTTTAGGTTGTTATGGTTGTGACCTGCCATGTTATGAAGCCGCAGAGTTGAGATTGACCAAATGGTAGGTCATCGCGGTCTTGTGTAGCCTTGTGATTGGTGGATTTTCGAATTCTCGTTATTTCTCACTTGGGTTATAAATGATACAGTGGTATAAGGACTTAGGGGGTGGGGCTTTCGATGTGACATGCTCTATGTTCTGTCTACTTACTTTTCTTTTCCTATTATGTATGCAGCCTCACCCCAATCTGGTTGGAGAATATAATAATAATAATAATAATAATAATAATATAATAATTAATAATAAAATAATAATAAAATAATAATATAATAAATAAATAATTAAAAAAAAAATAAAAAAATAAATAAATATATATATATTATATATATATATATATATATATATTATATATATAATATATATATATATATATATATATATATATATATTATATATATATTATAAATATATATATATATATATATATAAATAATCCGGCTCCGAATCCTTTCTCCAATTTCAACTTCTACGATCATTCCTATTTTCGGAGTCAGCACCCCCCTTGGTGCACTGATAACGTAATAGTACACTTTTCTACGACGAGGTTACGTCACACATAGGCGCAGCGGACAAATTTTAGGTATACATAAACCTAGCCCGGTTAGATAATAAATACGCAGAAAAGTGATCATTTCACGGGTCGATTTCAAGGAGAGTAGCTACGAATCTGTCCTGTAGCTACTGGCCAGATTCCTAGCTACCCTCCGCGTATATATTGCAACACAATATATATATAAGATAAGAAAAAAGAAAAATAGAAAAAAAAGGAAAAAAAGAAAAAATAGTATGAGTTTGATTATTATTTTATGTCTGCTGTAGTTAGAAAATATATGTACCGCCGTAGTGGGTAGTAGATATTTACACTCTGATAATGAGACTAATCTGTATATTATTATTATTTCAGAAGATAATGGAAATATCAGTAATAGTAATATTTATTTAAAGGGAAGTACGAGTTGCTGGCACTCTATTTAACGCCTTTATTATTCATTAATGAAATAAAGTAATACTAAGCCATAATTTATCATCAGTAAAAGGATAAACTCGCAAATGTCAAACAAGAAGAGAAGACCATACGAAGAAGGAGAAAGATTAACAATAGAACAAGAAGATATAGGTTGCGCAACCATAAGTGAGAGAAAAATATTATAGAAATACATAGAATATACAAGAAATTATATCATCATCATAATTAATGTGAATCATTGACTCATCCACATAATCATCATCAAACATCATAAAAAGAAGCAGATTTAAGGAGAATTCGGCATTTCATCTTAGGTACTTTATCATCATTTAAACAGTGCGCCCACTCCTCGGTAGACTAATCAGTATCATATCTAGCAAAGATGCCCCACATTTTCAGGAAAAGAAGAAGAATACAGAAATTGGAGAGAACGAGTGGAGGGTTTGATATGAAGAAAAAGAAAATATCCTGATTGAAAATACGACTAAACTGAAAAATAAAAGCACACGAAATATTATAATTAGAAAGAAGAGTTAAAGAAGATAAAGAGGGATGAAATTGATTATTAAAAACCCTGGATGCATATATAAAAAAGACAGATAGGATGATGAATCGAGAAACCAAGAAAAAATACCTCATCCTTAAAAGTAAATGTATCAATGGAAAAAAAAATACCTACCCGATATGAAAAAATTCCAGGAATGTGAAAATGCGGGAGTGGCAAAAGTCACAGGAAAGAAAGAATCATCTTCTGGACAAGCGAAATATGAATTTCAAATGATCTCATGTGCTTGGGAGCGCGCAAGGGGAGGAATATACTATAAAATATTAAAAAGTACTCACACGAACTTTTCAGAGCAAAGAGAAAAGAAGGAAGAGAATTAAGAGTGTTGATAAGGAACAAGAAAGAATCCTGTAACAGAAATACGAAACTGTACCAAATGTTTTAAATGTAACGGAACACATTGGCGCGAATTAAATTGTCCAGAATAAGAGAACAGTTAATTTGCAAGCAAGTGAACATTGCAATAGATTGTCCAAAGAACTGGAAGAATAAAGAACCATTAGAACAACAAGAAAGAAATGGAATCTTCAAGTGAAGAGATAAGGTACATCTGGAAAATGAACAATGATGAAGAACAAGAAAGTTTAGAGGAACTGCAAAGACGAAATATACCCATAATAGACTCCGAAAGGAGTCAAACAAGTTGGCGTAAATATTATATGAAGATTTTAATCGAATATAAACCAAAGACAAATTAAGAAATGACCAAACAATATAGAAACCATCACTTAGTTTCAATATTTGAGAAAAACAATTATTAATAAAAGGAAATAAAGAATGAAAATACTAATCCTAAACAAAAATTAATGGAAAAACAAATGAAGGATAAAGAACAAAACAATAATATAAGAAACGTTCCATGTTGATTGAAAGAAACTTATAAGAGAAAATAGGAGAAAAGCATTAAGAGACTTCGGAGAAAGGAATATTATAGCAAGCGTTTTCAACTACATTAATACCCTAAAGGAAGAATGAAAAAAAATCATGAAAAATCTCATTGATACAAAAAAAAATGGAAACCAGAAACAAATGCTGGAATAGAACAGAGAGTGTGGAAACACAAAGAATAATTGTGAAAAAAGATAAAAAAAAAATGCATTTTACAAAATTCCAACGCATAGAAGGAGTGAAAAATTCAGTTGAATTATTAATGAATGCATAAAGAAAAGAAAAATAGAGAAGATATCAAAGAATTTAAAAGAAACCTAAAAGAAAAATAATAAAAGAATAGAGCAGCAAGAGACAATACATGAGTATAAAATAATAAAAAAGAACTAACCAGCTGAGCCAATAGTTGGAATGCTATGCAAAACAGTTTAAATGAAGTGGTCCACTTCGATTTAGGAGAAAGGAAAATAGAAATTTTAATGATGTGGATCGTACAACAAAACTATGTCAGCAGCATGGATAAAAATAAAAATCCACTGACAGTGTAAAAAGATTTATGGGAATGGCTGTCTTTACTCGGAATACCTAGGAAATCTTATCAGAACAATGGTGGAAATTCCAAAATGAAGAAATGAAAAATCCTAACAGAAAAAAATTTTGGAATCACCATTATGCACTCCCGCATAAAGTCCCTGGAGTTAATGAAACAGTGAAAAATGTGGGATTGGTGAGAAAGACGGAGTGAGGGAAATTGAGCAGAGGATACTCACAAACTGAGATAGGCACCAAAAGGAACAATACACCAGAACAGAAGGAATAACCAGAAATAGGAAAATATTATCTAAGATAGTTTTTGGAAAAAACAATTACACATCCCAGAGTATCAACAACGAGGAAATAACAACGAATGATTATGAAAATGCATATGACACACTCTTGGAGAATCTACAAGCAAGAGAAAAGGCTAGAATAATCCATGTACAACAGGAGGCTGATAAGAGATTAAACAAAGCCTTGTCCAAACCCATAAGAGAACATCATTTGGAAGAAGCAAAAATAGGAGATCTTGTGTATTATAAAAGAAACATGGAAAAATGTTGGAGAGGTCCTGCAAAAGTCATCGGTAACGATGGAAAGACAGTAGTAGTGAAACATGGGGGCACCCTACGAGAAGTAGCCAGAGTGCATATCACGAGAATAAAACAAACAGTAAATATTGAAGAAGGGAAAGAAGAAAATCAAAGAGAAGAAATACAAGATGATACATTGTCTGAATCAGACACTTATGGTTCAGAGACGGATGAAAGTGAAAAGGAGGAAGATGAAGTAAGGGTGGTTATACAAGAAGAGCAAGAAGATCTAAGCGAAACGGAATCAGAAACAGAACCTGAATCAGAAGAAGAAGAAGATGAGAACCAAGGAGAGGAAGAACAAGAAACACCGAAGGTGAGATTGGGGGAATCTTATGAGATAGTTGACAAAGAAACAAAGGAAAAATCAAGAATAAGAATAACAAGTAGAGCTGGAAAAGCAACTAGCCAAAAATGGTCAGATAGCTACAACATAATAGATTTAGATCATGGAAATGAGAAATGGATAGATTTGAGAAATTTCCAAGATATAAAACATATAGATGGGGATGAAATATGGTTAGGAGATTTCGAAAATGAAGAGATACATAGAGCAAAAATGGATGAACTAAGTAGCTGGAAAAAGAAAGGAGTGTACGAGTCTGTACAAGAAAGGAATCAAAAAGCTATTACGACTAGATGGATCATTACAGAAAAATCAGAAAACGGAAGAAGAAAATGCAAAGCCCGTCTTGTTGCTCGAGGTTTTGAGGAACAAGGAGATTTAACAACTGATTCACCAACATGTGCCAACGAATCATTAAAAATGTGTCTTGCTGTAATTCAGAAAAATGATTGGAAATGCAAAACATTAGATATCAAAACAGCATATCTACAAGGGAAACCCATAGAGAGAAATGTGTATTTAAAACCTCCAAGAGAAGCAAAAACAAACTACCTATGGAAGTTGAAGAAAACCGTGTACGGTTTAAAAGACGCAGCGAGAATATGGTACGAAAGCATCATGGACATAATAAAATCACTTGGAGGAACAAAGAGTAAGTTGGAACCAACTATAGTGTATTGGAGGAAAAACAGCCGAATCATCGGCCTCATGTGCATACATGTGGACGATATTTGCTATGGAGGGAATACTGAGTTTGAAGAAAAGATAATTCGAGAACTAAAAAGGAAATTGGAAATAGGAAAAGAGTGAAAGGAAATTTGTTACATTGGGTTGAACGTGGATCAACGAAATAGAAATTATCCAGAAACAGAATCCTATGAAGAAATATGAAAAGTACCAAATAAAAGAGATTTAAGAAGACGAGGATATTAAATAAGAAGAAACAACAGAATACAATCAAATGTTGGACAACTAAACTGGAAGCTCAAACAAACCAAGACCAGAAATATCTTACAAGTAAAGTGAAAGAAGTAAATTTGTAAAACGGCAACAACAAGAGATATATTAAAAAGTAAATAAAAAATTATAGAACAAGTAAAAGAAAAGCGAAAACCAATAACTCCTACTTAAAGGTTAGAACAAAAATGAAATCTTTTCAATGCTCTTTTAATAACTGGGAAATGGGACAATCTCAAATGGTACATAATAAGTATATAGATGAATTAACAACAGGAGTCCCTTAATTGAAATCAAATCAATAGAAGTCGAGATCCACTCTAGACGGAGCATTGGGTTTAGGTAGCATGCGATGCTCGTAATATATCTGAAGCTTTATGGGAAAGAAATAAATGAGAAAAAACTACCAATATGGATAATAACAAATTGTCAAAGCCTTGGAAAGACTACACTCAACTTCGGCAGTATTAAATAAAAGATTAAGAATAGATATGGCCTATCTAAAAGAAATAATTGAAGAAAAAGAAATATAAGAAATCACATGGATAAAATCACAAGAACAGATCGCAGACATTTTGACAAAAGAGGGTGTAAAAAAAGAAAATATACTGAAATATGTTAACAACTTAATATGAAGACATATTACAAAATGACAAATTGCAACACAAGAAAAAACTAAGATAAGAAAAAAGAAAAATAGAAAAAAAAGAAAAAAAGAAAAAAATAGTATGAGTTTGATTATTATTTTATGTCTGCTGTAGTTAGAAAATATATGTACCGCCGTAGTGGGTAGTAGATATTTACACTCTGATAATGAGACTAATCTGTATATTATTATTATTTCAGAAGATAATGGAAATATCAGTAATAGTAATATTTATTTAAAGTAAATTAAGAGTTGCAGGCTCTCTATTTAACGCCTTTATTATTCATTAATGAAATAAAGTAATACTAAGCCATAATTTATCATCAGTAAAAGGATAAACTCGCAAATGTCAAACAAGAAGAGAAGACCATACGAAGAAGGAGAAAGATTAACAATAGAACAATAGAACAAGAAGATATAGGTTGCGCAACCATAAGTGAGAGAAAAATATTATAGAAATACATAGAATATACAAGAAATTATATCATCATCATAATTTAATGTGAATCATTGACTCATCCACATAATCATCATCAACATCATATAAAAGAAGCAGATAAGGAGGAAATTGCATTTCATCTTGAGGTACGTTATCATCATTTAAACAATATATATATATCTGCCCGGGTTAGGCTTATCGTATCGCCCTAAAATTTGTCCGCGCTCTATGTGGTGACGTAATCTCGTCGTAGACGAGGTTACGTATCCGTCCGCCCCAGGAGGGGGGTGCTGGCCTCAAAAAATACCAAATGATCACAGAAACTTGAAATTTGGAGAAAAGAGTCGAATTCGGATCCAGAAGTGTTGAAAATCTGAAAGAGTACTGTATATCTGAGAAGATTGCTAAAGAACAACATTGGAAATTGTTTTTAAGAGTAACTTTAGGGTTTGAAGTTTCATATGTAGTAAAGAAAAAAAATTTTAATGATTCAAAATTTTAAGTATTTATTTTAAAATTATTTTCATTTAAAATCAAAGATGGCGGAGCAACACTTTTTTTCAACATCATTTCTTTTAATTATTTGGAATGAAATGCAAAATTAAAAAATGAAAAGAAAAGAAATTTGAAACTTTAAATACTATGAAAAGTGAATCTGCGTTTCGCGAAGTCGTTGGTCGAGTCACAGGAAGAAAATTTTAAATTCTCTTCGTCTTATAGCAAGGGTCTGAAAACCCTCTTCTATCATTTGTTTCTTTTTGTGAATAGTGATGATAAGTTTGAAAACTTTTCAGCCACCAACACCACCCTGCAGCTATGCGGGATATGGTGCTTTGTATAAATAAATAAATAAAAAAATAAAATATATATATATATATATATATATATATATATATATATATATATATATATATATATATATATATATATAAATATATATATATAGTATAAAGTATATATATATATATATGGTTATTGTTTATATATGGATATTATATATATATCATATATATATATATATATATATATATATATATATATATATATATCACCTGCTTGTCTCATGGACTCTTGGCCTACAATAAAAGTCGTATTCAGGACGTTCGATATTCAATTTCTCCAAGACGCATTTATCAAGCACAGCTTGTGTGTTTCTACACCTGTAATTTATTGACTATTAAAATGGATTCAAAAATTTAACTAACTTTTAATAATAAATGTAAAAAAGTTTAAAGCAGAAATAAATAAATAAATATACAAATAAACAAGGGTTTTGTATGAAAACGCTGTTAAAAAATTATCAAACAACAAACATTGTACAAGTGGTATAACGTTTTATCTACTTTTTTTTTTCTTCTATCGGCAAAGTAAGAGGCCGACCAAATTCCGCCCAAGTTTGGGAAAACGAAAAACTATTGACAAATTAAAGGCTGACATACCCCGATGCGTGGCATTTGAAGGTGTGCAAATCAAAGAAAGTTGAAAAAAAAAGATGTACTGTAGGGAGCGTGTTCAACACATTACAAGTGGAATACATGTAAGATTGAGCATAGCAGTTAAGTCTGGAGTCTGAGTTGGACAGAGAAAGTGGGAGATTGTGTGGAAAGACAACCAGCATAAACTCATTAAAGGAGAAGGAATGAGACTTGAGAATTCAGAAGAGGAGTGTCCATTGTAATAGTGATAGTATAATGGAGAGTGATGAAACAGTTCGATGGTTAGATGGTAAAGAGAACTGATGCGAGCAGGATAGTCGACGAGTCAAAAAAATTCTAGACAGCACTTTATTAAGGAGTGCCGTATGTGTGGGGTCACCCTCACTACGCACAGAGTTACAAAAAATAAATAAATTATTGTTATTCACAAATTTTGTTTTATAATAATTTTTCCTTATTTTCATTATTCAGAGATTTAAATATTCACACATATGTATAAACATCTTTTTATGTTGTCACATGCTCACATCAAAGACTGATAAAATGGTGTATTAATTGTTAAAATGAGGTTGTAATTTCCAATGGGCTATTTCTCTTAATGTGATTTTGAATTTGGCACATATTTTTTACCTCCAATGCTTTCACAAAAAAATTATATTTATATATATATATATATATATATATATATATATATATATATATATATATATATATATATATATATATATATATATATATATATATATATATATATATATATATATATATATATATATAAACTACCTTTTAACGTGCTTTATCCCCTATGCAAGGGGTAACACGAGGGGGACCACAGGAAATCGAACTTTAAGGCCGGCTATCCCAAACCAGCGCCACCAACGTGTTCGCAGTTGAGTTTTAATTCTTGCCCCTAGGTAGATAAAAATCCAACTACTACGCGGAGGATTTGAACCAGCGTCCTCTCGTATGAGAGGCGGCGACTAAACCTCCTGAGCCACGAGGCGTTATTTACTGTATATATCAGAATATCTTTCTTAATTTATCCTCTCTACATATCCCCAGATGTGGGTAGAGTATGCAACATGCGCTGGAAACAATAGTTAAGTATCTAGAACATGATGTAAGTCAAAAGGAAACTACTACCCCCTCCCCCCAAACATACCCTTAAGTGCGAGCCCATCGCAGCAGCCAAAATCCACCCAGAGCTTCATAACACTGTGACAGACTCCCACAGTGATATCTCATCAATGTTAGAGTTCATTCCCTGGGTCAGGTCCACAACCATCGCCTCACACAAAAACCCTGCCATTCATTACCATTCATTACAATTACGCACCATTCTCACATGAAACCATTTCACATTCTTTTCCTTCACACTCTTTTACTGATTCAATCTATTTTTTCTTAAGTCTCGTAGCTGGTCAATTCCCAACACACTCAACTCTATACATCCCCTTAACCAACCGACTATCATCCATTCTTTCCATATGACCAAGCCATTTTGATATACTCTCATTCACACCTTTCTTAACACCACACAGATATCATAACACGAATTTCCTCATTTTATCAATTCTTCTCACACCTAACACGCCCCTAAGATTATCTATCTGAACAGACTGCACCTTAGATCTATATCTCTTATTCCATACTATCACTTCTATACATTAACACCAGTAACAACATACCCTTATGCAGAACCCTAGCTCACTCAAGATTTGTCCCTTTGCATTCATCAATGGATTTAATTTTGCCAGCTACTATCCTACCAGGACTGCGGAGCAGGTAAGTTTTTTGCCATCTCCGGCTCAACCAATTTAAAATTGCCCACTCCAACTCCATTTTAAAATTACATGGCTCAGGCATTTTTAAAATTGTTCGGCTCCAGCTCCTAGTTATAATTCCTTTTCCATTTACACAAATGAAATCATTAATACACTTAAATTTTTTTATGGTATGATGAAAATAAATGTTCATTAATGACATCACTATTAACTTAGAGTTAAGAACTTAGAAAATATTTTATAGAAAAGATTTTTAAGAAATACAAAAAGTATAATTCACTTTTTTTTTCCCTAAATTTTAATATAATTCCTTTTGAACGATATAATTTTATTTAAATCAGATTTTTTATTAAAAAAAAAAAAATTTAAATACATAAAACTATAATTCACTTTCTTCCTAAATTTTAAAATAATTTCTATTTGAACGGTAAACTCCTTGTGTCTGAGCATATGTAATATAATTTTATTCAAAACCGCTGTTTCTTAAAAATAAAACCGCTTCAATAAAATCGTCCCTTAACGATGTCCTTCGATCCAATTTTATTATTTTTAAAGCAGAAAATAAGCGCCCAACCATCACTTGAGCAGGAGGCAAAGCTGTAACTGTGTAAGATACCACAGGGGAGGATTCCTGAAACTGATGAACTATCTTACTCCAACCCAGATTTCTGTTTGATAGTGTTATTTCTTTTACGTCCTAGTTCAAAAAGAGCACTCATAGTTTTTAATATCAGATCTTCAGTTCCGAGGAAGATTCTGAACTATGGACCAACAAAGATAACTGACAAAAATATTTTGTTTTCAGTTAACATTCTTTTCTTTCTTTTCATAGAATTTTTTTTTTGTCATTTGCCAAATTACCTCCTTTATTTTCGAATACATTAATTATATACTTCCATTCTCTATAAATTGCAGAAGTAGCAGAAGCCTTTCAAGCATAAGATATGTACTTCCCCTTCTTGTCTCGATCTAAAATTGCCACTTTTCCAGCTTGACACATAAAAACTTTCATTAATTTTGGGGTATGAATTGCTTTCACTATATGCCTCACCTTGCTTATATGCTGTATGAGTATTAAGGAGACCATCACGCACTGCTAACTGTAAAGTATGAACTCCACACCCCATGGGTGCAATATTAACGTCATCGGAACAGTCTTTTCATAGTTTCATCAAGTTCATTCTAAATATCAAATATTACTTATTTGTTTTGACATTCAATAAAATCATTATCACATTGACTAGTTTCCTGTTCCTCATCTTCATTGTCCTTATTTAATTTTTCCATTGTACTTGACTCATGATGACTTATCTGTAACTAGCTAATTATTTTCCTCTGTTAATTTTCAATGCTCTTTTAAAATGTCAACAAGAGAATCTCTACCATGAACAAAATGTTACTGATTTGGTAACTCTTAGTTCTAACGCTTTAGTAATATTGTTTTTATCTTCGTACACATATCTAATATTAATAGCAAAATAATTTACTTTTGTCCTTGTCCGCAAGCAGTCCATTTCGATTAAATGCATAAACAAGCAATTTTAATTACTGCTTGATCTAGATAGTTTATCAATATTTTCCCAGTCTAAAGAGACTTCCAGCTTCGAAGCCATGTCTCCACACAATCCTTTAAATCCTGATCTTGCCAAAAAAAAATTAGTGGGACACTATCTTTAACAACCATTAGTGATTATTGTTTTATTAAGATAATTTTTCGACTTGACAGACAGAACCGAAAGTTTTTGACAACTGAAAAAGAATTCACTTTAGTCTGAGTTTTTGAAGATAAAGGTTTATCCTGAACAACTTTTGCTTCACCTTTCTTTTTAACAATTGCAGCAATGTCCGGTTGAGTGTGTTTTAAACGTCGATCTAATTTAAAAGATCCAGTAGATGTATAGTGACCTCCATGAGTAACTGGTGGTTCGGTAAACTCTTTTAAGCATGGTCGACTTGACTGTTTCCAATCAATCATGTTAACTATTTCATATTGAAAAATGTAAATACCTTTGATCTTCACAGCGAGTAAAATAATCAAGTAATGAGGTGTTTTTGATTTTGGTCTAGTTGACATGATTTTTCTAGGCATATTAAACTTAATTAACTAAAGTTATCTATAGAAGTATAGGACCTTTTTTTTTATTGAAAAATAATATACATAAGCAAATTTCTGAAATAAGGGAATATATATATATATATATATATATATATATATATATATATATATATATATATATATATATATATATATATATATATATATATATATATATATATATATATATATATATATATTATAAAATCTGTAGTAGTAATAAAATTAATAACTACTTAACTTTGTACTCGCAGAGCAGCATCCTCTTTTGCTGCTCCGACTCCAGATCCATATAAAAAATTTTTTTTTTTTTTGACTCCAGCTCCAAAACCCTCAAACATTTTGACTCCGGCTCCAGTTCCGCATCCCTGGATCCTACCAATTACAACTTTCCCATCATCAATTCCCATTTCATCCAACATACTCCTATAGCCTAAATATTTAAACTCGGATGCTTGTTCCAGTTGCTCACCATCCTAAATGAATTCATACCAGTTGGTGACTCTCCTAACCCACCACCACCACCTTACTCTTAGCTATTTTGACTTTCAAACTCCTCCTTTTATACACCCTGCCAAACTATTCTACCAATCCTCTTAAACTTTCTTCAGATTCGCCACATAAACCAAATCATCAGCATAAAATAAGCACAGCACTCTTCACTCACTTCTATTCTCCAACAGTAACACCCTCAACTGCCATATATATATATATATATATATATATATATATATATATATATATATATATATATATATATATATATATATATATATATATATATATATATATATATATATATATATATATATATATATATATATATATATATATATATAAATATATAGTTATAGTAACAATTAGATGAAAGCATATATATATATATATATATATATATATATATATATATATATACACATACAAATGCATATATATATATATATATATATATATATATATATATATCATACTTATGAAGAGACAAATCTCTTGAAGACTTATCAATACAGTGTGCATATTGTTCAAATTCTTCAAGGCAATTTTTCCTCATTTTTTTAAAGAAATCAACTGCACATGCAGTAACAGCTTTTCCTTCGTTCAAACATTTTCTAGGATCTTGTTCTTCAAATCTACATAGCATAAATTCCTGCAAGCAAAATTAATATATATTCTAAATATTACAAAAATAATAACCATATATATATATATATATATATATATATATATATATATATATATATATATATATATATATATATATATATAAAAATATAGATATATATATATATATATATATATATATATATATATATATATATATATATATATATATATATATATATATATATATGTATATATATATATATATACACCACACCCCTTTAACCACTGTCTCAGATTTTGCTTTAATTTGATGTACTAGGATCTTTCATGCCCTAAAACCATTTTTCCAAATTATAGCTTTCTATGACCAATACTTTAAAATTTCAGGGGGTTAAAATTTTTGGGCTTGAGACCTACCTTTTCACTTTAAAGAGCCATAACTTGAAAACCATCTACCATAAATAAATTATACTGTATGTATATATATATACATATATATATATATATATATATATATATATATATATATATAAAGTAGTTACTATATATATATATATTATAAAGTATATATATATATATATATATATATATATTAAATCAGCTTAAAAAGACGAATGCAATGGTATTAATTTCAAGAATGTAGCTATAAACTGAAGAAAAAAAAAATAAACAAGTTTGTGAATTTTTCAATTAACCCTATCATCAATATGGAAGGTGAAATATTACAATTTTAATTTTTTTTTATTAAACTTCCAACATATCTTGATACAATAAAAAAAACAAAAATTATGGACTTTGGGCAAATATGTCCCTCCCTGACAAATGATGACATAGAACATCTTTTACTAAACTGCTTGACTTCACAGAGACAACTTCAATAAATCCCTTTAACAGATCTCTGTGCCCAGCCTGCTTTGGTGGCACATTATCTAGGGATTAGTTGTTTCTCTTAGGATAGGAGCTTGGGGCTACTAAGTCTTTAAATTCCTTATCCTGGTCAATTATACTAAGTATGTCTCAAAATTTAGTAAAATTGACATTTCAGAAATTTAAGATTGCTTATTAACTTGCAATTTGGGCCCAGATATCACATTCATGTTAAATCTTATTATATTATGGTCACTAATTCCTAAATTCTCCTCAACTCAAACCTCATCCACCATACTTTCATTGTTAGTTAATATTAAGTACCAGTGCATCGTGTCTTGTAGGTTCATGGACTATCTGGCTAAAAAATTTGTCTAATATACTATTTATAAATACAGAACTACTATGGTCCATATTAGACAAGGAATCCCATTGAATGCCAGGAAAATTAAAATCACCCATTATGACTATACCTTTTTCTTTACTGTGGCATGCTGTCTTAATTTCTTTCACCATTTCTGCGTCTAATTCTTGACTCTTGCCAGGTCTATAAAATGCCCCTATTCTTGAAAAGAATAAGAGGAATTTGAAATTGGCATGTTGCCTGCCTCTATAGGAAAGTGTTAATGCTTTTAACAAAGTGTCACACCACCATGCTTCTTTCCATTACACTGCTATAAATAAAGTGAATATCCGTCTATTTCATATTCCTGAAAAGTCTCTCTACACAATTCTACATTAACCCATGCTTCAGTTATGCAAATAATGTCTAGATTATCATTTATGGTATAACTAATCAGCTCATCTTTTTTATTTCTAAGGCTATGAGCATTTGTATAAAAGCATTTGATATTTGAAATGCTGTTACTTTTATTGCTATCATCATTATTTGAGCCTGTAACAACATTAGTTTTATTTATCTCACCACTATTACAGTTACCATTGCTATAATTATTCATATCCAGATTTAACAAATCACCCCTAACTTTACCTAGTCTTTTGATTGACGAGTCTCCAAACTGGTACTGAAAAGCTCAATGCTTGTACGACTCATGTGAACTCTGCCTACTGCAAAAATCTTTGTCCAGAAATTCTCTCCACAAATCCAAAAACCTAATATTTTATGAAAAACAATTTCCTAACCCTTTCATTTCTCAACATTACCATTGGCCCTCTCTGATCCTTCCCCATCTGGAAGATAGTTGAAGAGTAGAGTAGTAGTTAATAGTTATTAAGGTTAAATTGCATGTTGTTACTATAAAGTTATTAAAGCTTATAGTGTGATTAGCATGTACTTTAGATATAGTTAATTTTTTTTCCTTCCTTCCTTCCTTTCCTGTTAGTTGTAGACTCTGTGCATACTATGTAGTTATTGACAAGCCCTAGGGTGTTTTATGGATTTGGATGAGCATGCTTTAGACTTTGTGTATAGTATATAAGTTATTGACAAACCCTAGGGTACTTTGTGGATTTGTATGAGCATGTTGTTTGGTGATTAATTCTGTTGGCTTGACTGGGACAGTCTCGATAGGCCCATGTGAATTCTAACTTTTTTACTTCATGTTCTAATGTTGTTTCAGGTCACAGGCTGACTGACTTTCCAGATCCTAATCTTATTATTTCTATTTTCTATAACTCTTCATTCATCTGCAGACCTATAACAACTACTTTAGCCTTTTCCCTCTCATCTTCCTGCCTAGGTGAATCACTATTCCTCTCTATCCCTGTATCCCACTCCCTCCTCACCTCGATATCCCTACAAATTTTTTTCCTAACACTTCCTTCCTTTCTCAACTCAAATACCAAATCTTTCAATTCATTCACATTTTCACTCAGTCTTGCAATCTCCTTTCTTAACAACATTTCTTGGAAAAGGAAACAGGATCGGAATGAAATGTTAGTACATCAAAAGGAAATAAAGGGTGCTAAAGTTATTGTAACACAGTTGTTGTAAGGGACTTCTGTTTTATGGAAGTGCCTTTGTCCCTAACCTAGATAAGTATAGATCAATGTGTTTGTCTGGGTTGGTTTAGTTTGTATCAATTTATTTACCTCTAACTTAAGTAATCTAGGCACTATTGTACCTACTAACAAAAGAATTGCTTATTTAATTAACCCTTTTCACTTCGTCTCATTGTTTCAAGGACTTAAAGATCTTCAACTAACAAGTTGTGAGCTGCTGCCACTGTTAATTTTTTATCACATTTTCACTCAGTCTTTGCAATCTCCTTTCTTAATAACACATTCCCTGCATTCAAAACACAAACAGGGCAGCTATTCACCTGTCACAGTTATCACACACGTAGCATACATACTTTAAATAATTATTAACTTAACTAACTTGTACCTATTATTTTACCAATTACCTGTTTAAAAATCACTAAAGCCTAAAAAAAAAAAACTAATATCTTAAAACAAGTTAAAAATTTAAACAAGCTTAAATCTAGCTTAGCCTTGGCTAGGGATATATAAAAATTATAAAGTAGTCCTAATCTTAGCCTATGGCTCTGGAAAATTAATTTAATTTAAATTATCACAAAATTAAAATAACAATTATTAAAGGCTAATTAAATACAGAAAATCTATTTAATAATCAAAATAAGCCTGCACACAGTATAGAGTAAATCTCCTAACTAAGCTAGCCTAGGGTTAGGCTATCAAACACTGACCTAGTCCAATACAAGTGCTAAATTAACTATAAGAACCAATTTACTTAAAAATAAATACACAAACTATTATCACCACTATTTATAATACAGTAAAACAACAATTAGCACAAAAATAGACAATAAATAAACAAATTACACACTAAAATGGCAGAGCACAGTCAGAACACAACTTCCTCTGACCAAGTCTACAATCAATTAGCTAAATCTTGATATGAATAGTTATAGCAATGGTAGCTGTAATAGTGGTGAGATAAATAAAACTAGTGTTGTTACAAACTCCCAAGATGATAGCAATACAAGTAACAAATTGCAAGTTAATAAGGAAAAGATCTTAACTTTCCAAAATGATTTTACCAAATTTCGTGACATGCTTAGTATAATTGACTGGGATAATGAGTTTAAAGACCAAAACTAATAGATAGAGAGATGAGTAAAAAAAATCAGTAAAAAGGGAAGATGTTTTAAAATATTCAAGGGTAGTAATAGGGATGATGATTTAGAAAATTATAGTTAATATAGAAATGAACTTTAGTCAATAAGAAAGGCAAAGAGAGAGGCAGAAATTAATTTAACAAGGAATAGCAATAAGGACCTGAAGAAGCTTTTTACCTTTTAAAACTTTAAAAGTGAGAATAGGACAATTGGTCCAATTAAAATTAATGAAAATTTAGTGAGTTCAGATAAGGAATTAGTCAACATTTTCAATGCTTTTTTTGCTTCAATGTTTACTGAGGAATGACTGGAAAATAGCTTGGAGACTAATAGTTCTGGAATGAATGTAATAAATACTTATGGTACAGAATTTCAATTTGAGGTAAAAGATATTAAATCTTTACTGGACCATATTGACCCAAGTAAAGCTGCAGGTCCTGATGGTATATATGTTAGAATTATGACAGAGCAGTACCAGCATTGCAAGGGAATTTTTTTGATTTTTAAGGGATCTATATCATTTGGTGAGGTACCAGACAACTGGAAAATAGCATATGTTATGCCTATTTATAAGAAAGGTAGTAATGAAGATTTGGGAAATTATAGGCCAGTTAGCTTATTGCTTAAACATCTCTGACTGTAAAAGTTTAATTAAAGTTACTGAAAGGTCATATAGAGAAATATTTGGAATATATTATATGACTCTCAGAGGGAACATGATGCAAGTCTACAAAATATTTGCATCTATTGCAGGGTTCACACTGAAATTTTGAATTTGATTTCCCTGACTTTCCTCTGACCTTCCCTGACCAAATTCACAAATTTTCCCTGACCAGCGTGTTCGTTACTTTTGGCGTATAAAATACCTATTAATCATTATTGCAGCCTATTTACTCAGTTCATACATTAAATTATTGAAAATTTACTTTAGAAACTGTTCATCATCATGGATGAATTTAAAAAAATATTTTATTTTTTTAGTAATCAGCCTATACCTTCCTCATAGCCGGTCACATTCTTAATCCTTTTTATTTTATCCAAAAGTAAATAGTTTTATTTATACAAAAAGGAAATAAATTAAAAGTTAACACGTACTAGGTGAATAACGCTCACTGTGATCACAAAGGTTCTAAAATGGGGAGATTTAGTTAACTTTTTTTTTTCTCAAGCATCTGAAATTTTGATTTTATAGCGGCGCCTTCTTCTGTCAAAGCTTTCAGTTTTGACATCTTTCTCTCTCCTCTCTTCAAGTTTATAGATCTGTATGAATGTAATTTTCTTTTTCAACCTTTTTAGTTCTCTTCTTCTTCTTGGTTCTGCTTTGACTCTTGAGATGTTCTTCTCATATCTCCAATGGGCAGCTCTTACATTTGTCAACATTTATTGAGTGATAGGAACTTTTTATGAATACTTTCATGAGATCTTTATGGCATTGTGCACTCTGTTCTTTGAGAAAACAGACTATGTTCTTTCAGATTCTCCAATAAAATTGTTTAATTTATAGAAAACCCTCCTTTTTCCACTGTCGATTTCCATGCAAAAATATCGGTCCTAATTTAATAATTTGCACCACACAACATTGATTCCCAGGTACTATAGAAGGTAAAACTAATCAAGTCTCTAGAAAGACAATCACCATCCAAAAATATTTTGAATTTTAATTCAAGGGTAGAATGTGCTTCACTGCAAAGTAGAAGTGTATTGTGCTTTTGCTTTCTAGAAAAATAGGGAGCAGGTCCATAGTTAATCACATATTTACATTTCATCGGGCCCATTTTAAAATTTGAAGCTACCGCATTATCTGGAAACATTAATTTAAATGTTTCCCCTATATCTGCACACTTGTTTAAAGACATTTTATCATCCACCACCTTTAATGCCCATACTATTTCAGATCCTGTAACATCATCTTTAATGCAAAAGATGAAACTGATTGATAAACTGATTTTGGTTAGTTATTAATAGAACACTCAGGGTCTTTTACAATCGGTTGAGTATGATTAGAAGTTGATGGAATGGCATACTTTCAGTGCACACACTTTCTACTATTTGTATTATTAGAACACGTAACGAAAAAAAAAAGTTTTTCAATGATGGTTGGTCCTGTTGAGTTTTGATTAAATTCAAATGAGTTTCCATTCTTGAATGTGAAACTTCGGCTTAGCGCCCCATGTTAGATAGATCAAAGTTCTTTTTACATACTTTACAGTATGCCTTGGAACTATCAGGTCCTTACCCAACCACCTGATAAACTGGGTTCAGTTTGACGCCCAACCACTGGTCGTTAAAGTTAGTTTTGTTTGGAAATCATTTTATAAATAAATAATAAATATCTTCAACTGCACAAAAATCCAAAATCACTTTGAAGCGCGGCGCTAATG
>JABUQX010086318.1:27500-32793 GCA_015478945.1 Trachelipus rathkii | reverse complement strand
TATAAATGCAATATATATATATTAACTCTCTTTTAAACAATATTTTTAATTTGGAAATCTATGACGTATTAAAGTCGAGAAGGTTTACTCTTTTTTTTTTTCAATTTTATTTTAATTTTCATAGGGAGTTATAATTTTGCTAAAAGAAAATAATTTACGACTCTTGATCGTTATATCTAAAATTTGTTTTCACATTAAAAAAAAAAAAGTTTTTTCCAAAAATAAACTAATTTTATATTTTCAAATTCAAAATTAAAAATTAGGAGATTTTTGAACACTTAATAAATGCGATTATTCTGTTAATTAATCTATTAATTATTAATTATTATTATTATTATTATTATTATTTATTATATATATAATGATTATTTAATTTATTATTTTATATAATTATTAATTATTCATTTATTTATAATTATGATTATTATTATATACCTATATATTATTCATGATTAATATATATATTATTATAATTATATATATATATTATTATTCATAAATTTATATTATTATTAAATTATATTATTATATATTTTATTATTATTTATATTATATTATTATAGTAATATATATACAAAATTATTATTATTCTTATACTTATTATTCATCATATTATATAATTATTAGATATAATTAATTATTATATCTATTATATTATTATATTAATTATTATATTATTTATTATATTATTCATTAATTATATTAATTAATTATAATTAATATATATTTAATATAAAAATATACATTTACCACTTGAGAAGTTTCGGAAAAAAAAATATCATCCAATACATCATAGTCGTTCTCCGTTTAGCAAAATAGCAATGTTGAGAAAGTATTTTTTCTTCACCTTCGGTATAATGTTCAGTCAAAGTATCAGAAAGACCGGAAAAATATACTCAGAGACGAGAAGTGAAGAAACATTGGACTTGTATTATAATAAACTTGATAATGAAGGAATCAAGTGTATATATGATATATAATATATATATAATATATAAATATATATATAATATATATAATATTATATATATAATTAATGTACATATATATATATAGTATACTATAATATATTATATATATATACTATAATAGTTATATATAATATATAATATATATTATATAATATAATATTATAATATTATTATAATATATATAATATAATATATATATATATACTACTATATATAAATATATATTATATAAATATAATATATATATATTTATATACTAAAATACATATATAATATAATATATATATATAATATAATACAATATATAATATACGTAATATATAGATAATATTATATATATATATAAATATACATAATCTATATATATTATTATATATATATATATATATAATTAATATATATACAGGAAATGTTGTAAGGAAAAGTAGGCAAAGATGGAAAAACATACGAAAAGAAACAACGAGGAGCTTAATAATCAATTCAAGTAAGATCGGAGTCTGAATAATAAAAAGTAAAAAAGAAAGAATTCATCGATAGAGCAATTAACTGGTAACCCAACATTTGACAATAGGGAGATCAGAAACATGGCAGAGATTACAACACAAGGGAGGAAAAAAAGAGATCTAAGCATGCTGACAAATGAAGTGTTGAGGACGTAGCGAGAAAACGAGGAGAGAGAAAGTCGAGAAACGAGGTTAGGAAGAGCTGTGTAAAGCCTGTTCATTGAAACAGGATAGAACTTCGGCGAGAGACTAGAGATGGTGGAGCGAAATATCAGTAAGGATATACGGAGAACTAATTCCGCGAGTAGAAAGTGAGAGGATGGAGTGGAGGTGAAGAGGAAGGAGTAAGGCCAAGAGAAAGACCGAAGGGAGGTGGGAAAAGATGAGTAGAGAGAGAAGCACTAAGAGAAGACCGTGGACTCCGGATGACTGCGATCAGCTGATAGAGGAGGAATGGATGTAACTTATTTGGAAATTGAACTTGCCGTGGAAAATCGTAGATAATACTCCAGCTAGACAATTCGTAGGCCTTCTAGAGGGAAGACGTAAAGGTAGATGTATAATATAGTATTATTATAGATTATATATATATATATATATATATAGTAATATATATAATTTAATAATAATATATTATATAATATAAGATATTATTATATATATTATATATATTAATATAATATAAAATATATATACATATATTAATATATATTTTATATATATATATAGATATAGATATATATATATATATATAGTAATACTTCGTGGGTGGGATTAAGTATTCTCTTATTCATAAAAAATAATCGATTCACTTTTACCTAAATGAAACACAATACTATATATATATATAATATATATATAATATATATACTATATATATATATACTAATCAATCATAATATAACATAATATAAATATATATATATATATATATATATATAAATTATATATAATATATAGATATATATAGATATTTATATACCTATATATATATATAATAATACTATACTTTATAATATATATATATTAGATATATTATATTTATATATATATATATTTATATATATAATTATACATATAATATACTATATATAGTATGGGTCGTAGACATAGGGGGTGCTCTGGGGAGTCAGAACCCCCCCCCGCCCCGTAATTTTTTTTCTCTTGACCCCGAACTCCTTTTCTTAATTCTAACTACCCAAACCAGTTTGCTCCCTCAGGGCTCACCCACCCTTAATGCTCTGCCTCTCTTCGTCCTCTCTCTCTCTCTCTCTTCTCTCTCTCTCTCTCTTTTCCTCTCTCGTCCATCTCTCTCTCTCTCTCTCTCTCTCTCTCTCTCTCTCTGATATATATATATATAATACTTATATAATATTATATATATATATTATATATATATAGATATAATAATATATAATTATATATATATTAATTATTATAATATATATATATATATTATATTATATACAAAACAAACCCCTTCCAATTCATTTTCCCTCATTTCTCTATTACAACGTTTGCTTTTTACTTTTACTTTTTTTCTTTTTTATTTTAAATTTCTTTAGTAAGAAATTAGACCATGCACTTTTATTTAAAGAAATGTTAATGATTTTATATTAATGATGTTTTTTATTTATTAATGCTAAAAAATCAATTTCAAATGACTTTTCCTTCGGCAAAATTTATACGTTCCATCAACTATTCTACGCCTGGCGAGTATATTTGGAAGGTGCTGGTTGAGCGCCAATGCTCCTTAGACAGTCTCTCATTCGATTTGCATGCAAATGCACGTGCCTTTCTAATTTGTGATATATAATTAGTAAAATGAAACGTAATTCCTATATTAGTGATTATTTTTTAAAGATTAAAAAGGCCCATGTTCTGAAAGTGATAACATAATAGGTGTGTCAATCCTACACTACTACTACTACTCTACTACTCACTACTACTCACTACTGACTACTACTAACTTACACTACCCTAATACATAAATATAATAATATAATAATAAATAATTAATAATAGATAATAATTAATAATAATAATAATAATAATAATAATTAATAATAAATAATAATAATAATAATAATGAATAATAAGAAAATAGTAATAATAGTAAATATAGTAATAATAATAATAATATCAATAATAATAATATAAATATGAATAATAATAATCAATACTATAATAATAATAATGAAAATATAATAATAATTAATAATAATAATAATAATAATAATGAATAATAATAATTAATTATAATTATAATATATTACAATTATAATTAAAATAAAAATTATAATTATAATTATATTTAAATTATAATTATAATAATAATTATATTATAATAATTAAATAATAATAATTTTAATAATTATAATTATAAGTTAATAATTAATAATAATATGAATAATAAATAATAATAATAATTAATATAATAATAATAATAATAATATAATAAAATAATAATTAAATAATAATAATAATAATAATATAATAATAGGATAATAAATAATAATAATAAGATAATAATAATAATATAATAATAATTCAATCAATATAAATTAATAAAGAATATTTTGAATCTAATTATACGGCAAGCTCATTGGCTGAAAATGCTTCTGAAAGCTCTTCTTTAGAATCTTCTAGAAACGAAGGAAGGAAGGAAGTAGCTCATTGTTCTTAGATATAGGCTTATATGTGAATAAAGCATATCGATGATCAAGTTAAAAGGCGATTCTATTAAAAATCCTCCTGGAGCCACTCCAAGCTATAAATTGTCCATAAAAATTGGAGAGAGATTATTTAAAGGTTCTTCATGTTACAATGGATTTTAACAGTATCCATGGCTATCTTATTTTGAGGCATGCAGGAGGAGCTGTCTAGTAAAATATGCGCTGCTTTTTTAGGCAAAAATTGCGTAGGAAACAAGAGCGGGCACCAGTTCTACTGGCGCATTGGTTCGGAGAAATTTAGCAAATTATAAGAAAAGCATTAGCGGAAATTTGATACTCATCACAAACACGTCCGTACCATAAACCGTGCCGTCATATTAGCAGATTAATTTTTCTACATATTGCTAAAGGGCCTCGTGTAATACATTGTAAAGCAATATTAATATGTATTTGCAAATACAGGCTGAGGAAATAGGCTAAAATTGAAGTCGATATAAAGAGTATCATATTTTGGGGGAACAAGGATGTATGCGTGGGAAGATGAGTCGATAGATATTTTGGATAATAGGCAGGTGATGGCATTTTCAAGCATTGTTTCAAGATATCGCGTCGATGCTAGCGATCAATTTATTACTGGAACACTTAAAGAAACAATAGTCTCAGGTATGCTCATAATACGTAGTCTCAATACAAAAACGAGTAATTACAATTTGAGGAGATTATAAAGAAAACAACATTGTGAGCAACGTTAAATAAACGCCACATGTTTTCCGTACTCGCAAGTATGAAACGACAGACACATAAAAAACTGAACAAATGACTTTATTGCCTTAGGTTAATGTTAAGAGCTCAGTCTTTTAAAAAGTAGGAGAAATTTTCTTTGAATTTGTAAGCCGTAGAGACATACTGCGAGAAGTATAGTCGCAAATGCAGTTATATCACTTTCTCTTAAGAAAACATGGCATTTTGCCTAAACTTATGATATGGCCAGAGTATTATGGTGCTTGCAGCGCATGAGAGTGATGTTAAAGGAGTTCATCATATAATAGAGAAATTGTCCAGCAGCATTATTACGGTTCATTGCCAAGTGCGGCATGTATTAAACTTAGCATATGTCACTGCCTCAAAGTATAAGTCTTAAATT
>JABUQX010086318.1:10000-12500 GCA_015478945.1 Trachelipus rathkii | reverse complement strand
CTCTCTCTCTCTCTCTCTCTCTCTCTCTCTCTCTCTCTCTCTCTCTCTCTCAATGTTCTAGGATATATTACCAACAAAAAGAGACCGTCGTTCGAACGGTCAAGTTATCCTAAATTAGATAACTTTTTTTTTTTTTTTTTTTTTTTTTTGAAAGGTCGAGTAAATAAATTTCAATATAAATTTCGCAAGACATAGTTGTCAAAAACCTTTTTTTTCTCTCTTTTATTAATGCACGCATTTATTTAGGAAATATGACAAAAATTCAAATATGGATTCAGATATTCTAGGCCTTGACAAGGAAATAATGCTAAATTAATTTCTGAGAAATAGATGAAAGAGAAAAGATAATTTTTCTTGTTGAAAATAAAAATAATAATAATAATAATAATAATAATAATAATAATAATAATAATAATAATAATAATAATAATAATTAATGGTAATAATAATAATAATAATAATAATAATAATAATAATAATAATAATAATAATAAAATGGTAATTCTAAAAATAATTAAAATAATAATAATAATAATAATAATAATAATAATAATAATAATAATAATAATAATAATAATAATAATAATAATAATAAATAATAATAAATATTTGTTTATTAATTAATAATAATAATAATAATAATAATAATAATAATAATAATAATTAATAATAATAATAATAATAATAATAATACAAAATACTACTACTACTACTACTACTACTACTACTACTACTACTACTACTACTACTACTAATAATAATAATAATATTTAATAATAATAATAATAATAATAATAGAATAAATAATAATTAATAATAATAATAATAATAATAATAATATTAATAATAAAAATAATAATAATAATAATAATAATAATAATAATAATAATAATAATAATAATAATAATAATAATAATAATAATAATAATAATAATAATAATAATAATAATAATAATAATAATAATAATAATAATAATAATAATAGCGAATCAGCTTCAGAATGCGAAACATTAAATAAATATAATACCAAGTAAATAAGAAATTGACAGCACAATACATATTCGTATATAATTAAATTTTAAAATTATTATTAGTTAAAAAATATAAATAACAATGCCCAATAAAATTTCCAGTAATAGCCTATTAAATTCATTCGTAGAAAGTTTTAATACAGGGCAGTAGCAATACCTTTTAAATCTCTCATCTCCTTTATTTATTTATTTATTTATTTAATTATTATTATTATTATTATTATTATTATTATTATTATTATTATTATTATTATTATTATTATTATTATTATTATTATTATTATTATTATTTATTATTAATATTATTATTATTATCGTTATATTATTATTATTATTTATATTATTATATTATTATTATATTATTAGTTATATTATTATTATTATTATTATTATTTTATTATTTATATATTATTATTATTATTATTATTATATTATTATTATATTATTATTATTATTATTATTATGATGATTATTATTATTTTTAAAGTATTTGTATTATTATATTATTATTATTATTATTATTATTATTATTATTATTATTATTATTATTATTATTATTATTATTATTATTATTATTATTATTATTATTATTATTATTATTATTATTATTAATTATTATTATTATTATTTCAAATCACGAAATAATTTCTTCTAATTTCCATTTAATTTCTTTAAAACTATTCTAGAAAATAATTTACAAAGAAAGAATGAGGCATATTTATATTTATTAGTTCCTGACCGGTTTCGTCCGGAAACATCGGACATCTTCGGTTCCTATTCTAAGAAATGAATGAATATTTTTAAAAAAGATTTAAGATCATAAATTATTAAATTTTAGGTAGCATTTCATATTATATTTAACCTAAGGGACATTGTGTAATCTTGTGCAAAATAATTCATTCATTTGTTAGAATTGAAACTCTGAAGATGTCCGAGTTTACGGACGAAAACGGTCAGGAACTAATAAATATAAATATGTCTCATACTTTCTTTGTAAATTATTTTCTAGAATAGTTTTAAGAAAATTAAATGGAAATTAGAAGAAAATATTTCGTGAATTGGAAGCAAAAAGTAAAACTTATATTAAAACAAAAGCTGACGTAGAATTTCTATATTATTATATAGTTATTATTAATATTATTATTAATTTATTGTTATGCTATTATTATTATTATTATTATTATTATTTTATAATTTATTATTTTTTTTTATTATTATTATTATTATTATTATTATTATTATTATTATTATTATTATTATTATTATTATTATTATTATTATTATTATTATTATTATTATTATTATTATTATTATATTATTATTATATTATGATTTCTAAGTAAATTACATATAACTAATCTTTTATCAATTATTAGAAATAATATATTATTATTATTGTAAATGCTGAAACAACTACTACTACTCACTGAACTACTACTACTAACTACTACTACTACTACTACTACTAC
>JABUQX010086318.1:0-5000 GCA_015478945.1 Trachelipus rathkii | reverse complement strand
GCCAAGATTGGGTTGAAGAGTCAAGGTACTGGGTATCAGACGTGTCCGTAGCACTTTCCAGCTACTCAACACTTATTAACTCTTGATCTGCAGCTATAGATATGACTACCAGGCAAAACGAAAATACCAGTCTGATCAGCACACGCTACACTACGAAGGTCATATATCACGCCGCTTCACTAGACTTATGAGCAAGAAAGCATTTGTTCGGCAATTGTACCCCAGATATAGAAGCTGCTGATATACACGAGATGACTTATTGACAGTGGAGGCCTCGACAGGATGATCAAAAGCCAATCTCAAGAAATCTCGCGGCAGTTAACTACCCCACGCTGTATAAATCATATGCATATATAAGAGATAGAACCAAAGGCATCTATAAAAACCCGAGATCTATGATCTGCTGTCGGCTTAAAAGATCTCGGGCCCTACTTAAGCGAGTAAGCCGCTCTCCGTGGCGTGTTATAGACGCATTACTGTTAATATATACGGATTCATTTGACACAGTCATAAAAAGGTTCACCTAGTCTGTAAATAGACCTTCCTGTAAGAAGAGATTGCACTCTCATCGCACCTCACTTCCAATATGGCAAAATGATTTGGAAAGTGTTGGAGTGGAAGATGGTGAGAGGTGAAAGCAATGTTTTGCTGTGTTTTGCAGAAGAAAAAGTCTGAGAGAAACAGGATTGAATATATAGGTTGAGAAAAACAGAAACAATGTAGTGTAAGCAGGGGACTCAGGACTTCGAGTAAGACGTATTTGATAGTCGGAGGTCAAGATCAATATCAGACGAAATCTAACTATCGGATAAGTATAAGTAATGAGGAAGCACTTGGCGCAATATCGCCGGCGGTCGACCGCAATCTCGTATCTCGTCTGAGCCCCAAGTCAATCTCCTCGCCTCGCAGGAGTCGACTGTTATCAGATGATGCTCGTGTGATCTATCGCGTGTGTAATACCCCATCTGAGCACCGTATCCCAACAGAGTATGAAGGACACGATAGATAACCTCATATCCCTTCCTAATAAGCCGCCCTCTAGACACTATAGGCATAGAATTCAGTTCTCCGTAATCGTATTCTTATTGGACGGCTATATATACATGTCCTCCTATTGCTCCATCACCGGACGGGACGGGCGGGTTAGCATGACAGAACGATGCAGAGGAGAGTTAGGAATTGCAGGACAGCCGGAGATGAATGGTGTGAGGACAGTGATTGGAAAGGACGATAAGACGAGAGTGAGAAAACGAGACAGTGAGTGGAGAGCGGGTGGTGAAACCCATATGAATTAAAGTGGATGCAAGCCAGGACTGACATGGTGGGGACACCTGGAGAGGAGCAAGGAGAGAGAAGCGGAGATGTTTGCCAGCAGGAGGCGGATGGTGGAAAATCCGGGAGGCGAAGTGAGAGGGAGTGAGACCGAGGGGAAGACCGCGGAAGAGGTGGAGAGACACAGTAGAGGATTCATTGAGGAAACACCAGATGCCTGCAATGGATGAGCTGATGGCAGATGGGATCGTGATGGATAGAGCAAGATGGAAGCGGAGGTTGGCCCCACTGACAGGCTCGTAAACCTGACTGTGAGACTGCAGCGTACGCAGAGCACTGGCTGATAGGAGTAAGATATAATACGAATAATCATATCATAGTCCATTGTCCATCACTAATATATATGATATATAATATATATATATATCATACTAAACTATATATACTATATATATATTTATATTATATAATATGTATATCATTGCTATATCATATATCAATATATATATCAACTACTTAGATATATCTATATATTATCTTATATATATATCATATTATAATATATGAGTATATACTATAATAGATGTATATATATATAATATTATATTACTATATATATATTATATATATTAGTATATATATTATAATTAGTGATATTATATTTAAATTTTAATTCACAACTTCAAAGAGCGTAAAAATACGCGACTCCGCATCCTGCATTCGACTAAATCGACATCTTTAAGATCCCGCATCCGCATCCGCAAACCAGTCAAATTTTGACATCCGAGTCCATCAACTAATATATAGGTGTGAGTGTATGTGTATGTGTATGTGTGTGAGTTTAAATATGCTGTACTTTTTCTACAATAAATATTTTTTGCTTAAAGTACTATAAAATAGCAACATAAATTCTCTCTCTCTCTCTCTCTCTCTCTCTCTCTCTCTCTTCTCTCTCTCTCTCTCTCTCTCTCTCTCTCTCTCTCTCTCTCTCTCTCTCTTCTCTCTCTCTCTCTCTCTCTCTCTCTCATCTCCTTCCGTTAATAACCATTTATAAGTGAAAAATAATATTTAATAATATATAATAATAATAATAATAATAATAATAATAATAATAATAATAATAATAATAATAATAATAATAATAATAATAATAATAATAATAATAATAATAATAATAATAATAATAGTAATAAAATATTTAAATCATTATAATACATAATAATAATAATAATAATTATAATAATAATAATTAATTAAATAATAATAATAATTAATAATAATAATAATATAATAATAAAATAATAATAATAATAAAATAATAATAATAATGATGATGATGATGATGATGATGATGATGATGATGATGATGATGATGATGATGATGATGATGATGATGATGATGATGATGATGATGATGATGATGATGATCGATGATGATGTCATGATATAATTAATACATAATAATAATAATAATAGATAATAATAATAAAATAATAATAAATAATAATAATAATAATAATAATAATAACTATTAAAAGTATCAGTAAATACATCTGAACTTGCGTAGAGCTGGATTTCAACCCAAATTTGAATAATAAAATTTTGGTGTTGGAAGTTTATCCTCAAACATTGATTATTCTGTTTGACGTTTCATTTTGATTCAAAGAGAAACCAACCCTCAATCTTTCCCCTGAATTAATCACGACTTCTGAAAGAAATGTAAGACTCGTATAATATATATATAATATATATATATATACTATATTATATATATATATATCATATATAATATATAATAATACTACATATATATATAATATAATGTATAGTTATATATATATATAGTATATATATATATATATATATATATATATATATTATATATAGTATATATATATTATATATATATATATATATAATATATGTACTGTATATATATATATATACTATTATATAGTATATATATCTATCTCTATATATAATATATATATATTTATATATATATATATATATAACTATATAGTATACTATAAATAGTATATACATATATATAGTATTATATATAATATATATATATATATATAATCATATATATAATAATTTTATATACGTGAGTATATATATTATATACTATCATATATATATATATATTATTATATATAATATATATATATAAATAATATATATAATATAATATATATATAATATATATATTAGTATATAGTATATATATATATATAATATATATATTATATATATATATATATATATATATATACTATATATATACTATATATATAGGTCAGAGAAGCTTGTAGTTGGCTTAATGGCATCTTCAGAAAGCATTGTCACCTTTTGAGTTTTTGGGGTATTACGTTTCACTGTAGCTTGATGTGGAAAGCAAGCTCAAACCTTTAATTGCAATGTGAAACGCATTTTGTTTACATAATTTTCTTTTTTTTTTTTTGAAAGAGTTAAGAAGAATCATAATCATAAGATACATCATATTAGATTAGGAGGTATTTGAGAGACTTGTGTGCTATACAGAATTTTTTTTTTTTACTAGAACGGATGAAATAATGAATTTTTTAATTGTAGTGGTCAAAATATTTCTTTTAAAGATGCCTAAATATACTACAATAATAGGTTCTTTAAATTCATGTTATAACATTTGTCTTTGCGGGTGTAATTATCAGTTACAATGACTCCCAAAACGATTTTTTGCGATTTTCATAAAAACTTATAAGGAAATAATTAATAATAAACAGTAAGTTAGAAGAAATCTAACGAAAAAGACAAAAAATTGATAATAAAAAGAGAGAGAGAAAAAAAATCTATAACAGACGAGTTTTAATATGACCATGAAATATGAATGATGAAGTCTCCAAAAAGATATAAAGGATATTTACTGCCAGATGGCTTTTATTTTTTTAAAAAAAAAATTATTAGCTTATATTAAAACTTATGAAAATGGGCGTCGTGCAATATTTTTATTATTTTTCTACACTTACTGATTTTATATCAATCACATAGCACCCCGTAGTCACCATGCATTCAATTTACACTAAAAAATAATATGAATGTTCTTCCCAAGTGCTCTATGATAAAAAATAAAAAAATCTAAAAAAATTACAAAAAAAAAACTAAACATTCCCCCATTGTGCTTTAAAAATTACAATGGCACATAATGCAAATTTTAAAAAAAGTTCAAATAATATTAGTTTTGTAAACTGAAAAAAAAGATAATTTCTGAGTATTACTGGTCAAAAAATAAAAATATCTTATATAAATATATCATATATATATATATATATATATATAATATATAATATATAAAATATATAGATATATATATATATATATTATATATATATATATATATATATATATATATATATATATATATATATATAATTATATTATATATATATATATACTATATATATATATATATATATATATATATATATATATAATATATATATATATATATTATATATATATATATACTATTTATATATATATATATAATATATATATATTATTAATATATATTGAATCTATGGTATTATATTTTTTTACTTAAGGATACATAGCCGCGCCTCAACCCCGTCTAAGCTCCCACTGACTACTCCGCGTGCTTGCATAAGGCTCACAGTAGTCATAATCTATACCACTAACAATACCTTCCAGGCTTACCCAACAATTTCTTTATTCAGTCTTCCCCG
>JABUQX010086317.1:10000-15181 GCA_015478945.1 Trachelipus rathkii | reverse complement strand
ACGAGAGAGAGGATAGTGCACTCTCTCATCAAGATGTATGTACCGCCAGGGATCCGGATCGATAGAGAGAGAGGAGAGAGAGAGATATTTTTTAAATATATTTTTTCAAATTAAATCGTCATGCATCGTCATTCGTCAAAATTACTAATCGTCCATCAGACTCGTCACTTCAATGCCTACTCGTCCATGCAACATCGATCTCCAGAATCCAACTGAGTCGCTCTCATCCTTTGTACTTAGAGGAGTTCAATGTCAAATTAGGCGTAGGTTCGCTTTCCATTGATGTGTTATCTCTCAGGGTCCCATTCACTAAATATAATATATAATATATAATATAGTATATATATATCATATATTATATTATATAATAGTATATACTTATATATATATAATATATATATATTATTATTATTATATCATATATAAAATACATATATATATATATTATATAATATATATATATATTATATATATTTTATTATATATATATATATATATATATATTTATTATATATATATATATATATTTATATATATATATATAGTATAGTAGTATATATATATCATATATATATATATATATATACGGTTTTATATATATATATATTTATATATATATATATATATATTATATATATATATGATATATATATATATAATGTATATATATATATATAATTATATATAATATATATATAATAATATTCCAGTGGCGCTCGTTTGAACCGAAAACATGGCTTCATTATTATCTCTCGCGCAACATTTCTGGAGTCAGGCCCTTCGCACCACTGTGGTGATCATATATATTGATAGATATACTTATTTATATGATGATATACCAATCATATATATTGAATATAATATATATATATCATATAGTACATATAAATCATCAGTTACCTTCCACTCCCTAGTTTGTATGTATCCCCTAGCGGATGATCATTTCTGCTCTCGCCAAGCTATATATATATTAAGCGATGCTACATTCTCTCTCGTGTGTAGGCATCGAGTTAATCATATAGAAATGAACGATTCTTCTTCAAGTTTTGCATGTTATGATAGTATAAATCTTCTCCCTTATTTTTTCGATTGGGCGATGAGTAATAAGGGTTCATCTGAAAAATACAGCTACATTGTACAAATGAAAGATTATAGTAAATTTAAACAAAAAGTGGTAAGCATCATCGCATGATAACCCTATTTTTTAATCCAATTAAATGTCTAAAGCGGCTCGTACACTCCAAAACAATTGCAGAGAGCAAATTTTCAAGTTTTTCAAACTTTTATGGGAATGCAATTTCAAGATTTTAATTGTACAAGTTGTTTTTTCTGTCTAAGAATCTAATAAAACACTGGTATACATTGAATTTAAAAAAATTAAATAAAACATTTACGTGGTTCTTAATCACGATTTCGGAGAAATATTCATATATTTAAATTCTAATATCGCTGAATTTGAAAGGAAAACTAAGATACCCATAAAACCAATTATATGCTAAAGAAACCTGGAATGATAACTCAAATATCTTCTAATATATTTTGTTAATTAATTTAATATATAAATAATAAATAAAAAATGAATTAAATGAACAAGATGATGAATATTAATGTAGTCTTTTTTCTTTTTTTAAGTGAGTTTGATAATATTTAATTTAGCACCTTTGCCTTCCGTGGAATCCTTTAAAGAAAAACTATTTGCTTCAAAGGCCCGTAGTCCTGCATTTTCGTTAGAGCGAAAGTGTTTATGATTTCCTGTTGTAATAATCGTCTGTTAACATTTTTTAAAAATTTAAATTCGGTTTAATTTTAAATATTACATGTAAGAACCTTAAGAAATAGGGGTAAAATATGTATATCGTTGCTTTTATAATATTAATATAATATATATATATTATTCATATATATATAATTTATATAATTATTATATATATATTATATAATATAATATATATATATATATATATATAAATTATTATATATTATTATATATTATTATAATATTCGAAAATTTTAAAGGTTTATTTTTTAATGTTTCTCCATTTGAAAATTTGCTAAGTTTACACAGAAAAGGTTAATTTTAAAAGATTCAAATTTACAACTAAAATTATTAACAAAAATATGTAAATTAATTTTTCTTTCTCTCTTCTCTATCTCTCTCTCTCTTCTCTCCATCTCTCTTCCTCTCTCTCTTCTCTCGCTTCTCTCTCTCTTCTCCTCTCTCTCTCATCTCTCCTCTCTCTCTCCTCTCTCCTTCTCTCTCTCCTCCTCTTCTCAAATATATTTATATATATAAATATATATATATTATATTTATATATAATTATATATATATAATATTATATATATAATATATATATATAATATTAATATATAATATATATATATTAAAATAATTTTTTTTTATTTAATTTTTTAAAAAAAAATTGGGATTTCTTTATTTGTTTCTTTCACATATTTATTGCAAAGTTATTTTATGACGTTGTCGAGAGGGAGGCCTGGTGGAAAAATCCTCAAAATAGACAAAATAAGAATAAGGTTTTCTTTTACTTGCCATGACAAGCCAGTGTTTTTGAAAGCATTATAATTATGCTTTCTTGGAGGAACAAATCAAAATTCCTCCAGTCAATGATTCCTTATGAAAAATAATTGGTTTCGCAAGAGAATAAGATCTTAAATGTAAAATTACGTTCTTGATATAACATTTATTTAAACAGCATTATATCAATTCTACAAAATAAATTATATATTAAATTAGTTGCTTTATTTTTTTTAGAGGAGGCCCGCCCTCCCCTCCTGTGCTTCCCCGTAAAGCCGCGCCTGTATATATATATATATAATATATATTATTTATATATATTATATATATAGTATATATTATATATATAATATATATAGTTATATTATTATAAAAAAAAAACATAAAGAGAGAATATATTATTATATATATAGATTATATATATATAAAATATATTATATATTTATTAATTAGTTGTAAACAGCTTATACTTTAAGGCGAGTGTATTTCTTTTTAAAATGGGACTCGTAAAGTGAGCATTAATTTCCCATAGATATAATGATATAAATGACGTTGTCTCAACCATAAAAAAAGCTTTTTTTTTATGAATTTTTTATTTTAAAAACAGAAAAAATAAAAAGTAAAAAAGTACTTAAACATAAATGATTTATTATATTTAAAGAAACAAAAAGAAATACTGAGATAAGATAAAAAAAAATAAATAAATTTCGTTTACATAATAAATTCGCTCAAAAAAAAAAAAAAAAAAAAAAAAAAAAAAAAAGTCTCGCTCTGCAAATGGGGCTCGCTAAATTGAGTGGCTTATTTTGAGAAAGTTTCAAGCGTTATTTGCTTCCAAGCTAGTCTTTGCTTTATGAATTTCGATAAAGAATTCAGTAGAGTGCATACCAGTGCAGTGCGGAGCGGTTCTAATTGTGGTACAATGCGGTGCGTCCTACTGCGGTGCAGTAAGGTCTTGAAAATTGTGATGCTCAGCCAACCCTAAAATGCAATGGTACTTAAATTTCCAACTCTGGTAGCTATTCCGTACTAAACAACACGTGAACGAACTATGTACTAGTGATGTTGCTGGTATCTGCATCTGCGCATCTGCATATCTGCGCTGGGGTGAAAATAAAACATTACATCCCATTCGCATATACGAAACCCTACACAAATATTTAAAGATACACATACTTAACATTACTACTATATACTCGAAAATTTTTTTTTATTTTATTTATTTTTAAGTTAACACTCATACCTCACGGGCAGAGCCCTATTCAATGAGGGAGGTAACTCATTTTACATTCTGAATTATATATATATTATATAATATTCTACTATACTATACTATTTATAATATATATATATATATATATATATTTAATATATAATATATATAGAATATATAATTATAATATAACATATATACATCAAAAATATATATATAATTATAGTTATATACTATAACTACTATATAATATATATATAATATTATTAGTAAAAAGATATTATAGTATATATATATATAATAATATATATATATATAATATATATATATATATATATATATATATTTATATTCTTCAGCACCCAACCAGGTTGTGAGCTCTGGGGTCTCTTGCTTTGTTAGCGAAATGCTTTTATGTTACCCCGTACTGAGCTATCGGCTCTACGAGATACGTAAGTTGATTGATTCCCCCCTGCGATGAAGAGCTGCCTCTTCATATCTCCAATCCGTTGATGCCCACAATACGGCAGTCAAAACACGTTCACCTGCAGCCAGGATACTAAAGATGAGAGAAACCTATTGACTTCACATAAGATCGATACTATCATTCAGATATTGAAAATTTTCAAAAGAATAATCAAAATGAATGATAATATCATGAGGAAACAGCAAGCACAAGCCATCAGGCACAGATGATCTATACGCATGCGCATCACAAAGAGACTTTAAAATTATTTCGAAGTATATTTTCATATGGTATCATAAAAGTGCTATCGCAAAGCAATTCCTTATTAACGATTCTTCGTCTAGATATATTGATTATTTAACCATTTCGACCAGGAAGATTGATCTCATTTGATTTTTTTTATTTATTAACTTTCATAGTTCTATCTTGTTAAAATTTAGTTAATTTTTAAAAATTTTATTCCAGTCCCCCTATTTATAGTATCAAAAATTTAAAACTATTCAGGATTCAATTTTTTTACCCTTTAATCTCTTGTTTCAAACTCTTATTTGTAGTCCTCTTCTCATTCCTTCTGATTCTCTCATTCCTTTCTCCTTTCTCTTTAATGCATCCCGATTCCCGGAAAATAGCATAACAAATGTACATAAACAATAGTAAAACCCTAGAACTCTTAAAAAAGTAATATCTACACACAAACATAACACACAACACACACATTTATATTATATATTGATAAAGTTAAATATATATATATATAATATATAGATATATATATATATTATACAAATATAATAAGGAATTTATATCTATATCTATATCTATTATAATATTATAGTGATATATATATATGATAAAGGGGTGTGTGAATGGCGACGTACTAGCTTACGAAGCCCTTTTGACAGGGGTGGTAATTTCGTAGGTAGTATTAACGCCGTATAATTGTCACATTGAGGTGAAAATTCCAAA
>JABUQX010086317.1:2500-5000 GCA_015478945.1 Trachelipus rathkii | reverse complement strand
ATACATAAATTACTTAATATCTCCATGGGAAATAAAATTTAAAGATCTATTTAAGTAAAGTAGCAATAACAGTTTTGAACTTTTGATTGCTTGTGGGTTAGTAAGATTTAGATATTTTTACACCGGTAAAAAATAATAATAATCCTATATATAAATAAAATGAATAATAATATATAATAATAACTTAATATAATTAATTCTAATCAATCAATAATAATAATAATAATATTAATAATTAATAATAATAATAATTAATAAGGTGAAGTTGCATAATAACGGAAAAAATTATCGGCACTGCGAAGCCCTATTATTTAGAAGTGATGGCTCATTATTATTATGTATAACTTAAAAATCATTCTTTATTTTTTTTTATTTTTTATTTCATAACGGAAATATTTTAGAAACTTTATTTTTTTGTTTCCCCATTTAGGGGCTCGAGTCGACGGGGGACAGCAGGCGGTGACGAAGCCCCCCCGCGCGCTCCTACCGGGAGGTCCGAAGAGGACCCCCGGACTCCTGCCCATCTTCTGCCGTTTCCCCTTATGCGTATTCCTTTAGTTAAAGTCAATTACCATAGCATAGTGTAAAGGAAATTAAAATTATTCTTTCTTTAACTAAATCTTTCTCTCCATAGGGTAAACCACAAAGATGGTAGGAGTCGGGGTCTCTCGGCCTCCCGGTGGACGACGGGGGGACTTCGTCCCCCTCTGTCCCCCCGTCGGCTTCGAGCCCCTCCCTACAATGAGGGAACATAAAAAAGAAATTCTAATATCATTTCCGATTGATATAAAAAAACATGATTTTCAGGTTCAGCATATATTCTATGAAACTTTTATTCTAAATAAAGTCTTCCGAAAATAGTTTTACTAGATTTTCTTCCGTTTCATAATGCCACTCCTTCACCTAAAATAATTATATTAATAATAATAAGACATAATAATAATAAAATAATATCATTTAATAATAAAATAATTAAATAATAATAATAATAATAATAATAATAATAATAATAAACTTTCAAACCTCGTCATTACTCTTCTTTAATTTATAAAATAGGAGTACTTCTTACTACAAATACTCCGATACACTCGCACTATTATTTTTCCCATTTAATAGATTTCTCAAGCACTAACATTGCTTGAACGTTTCCCTTAACCAACTGTGTCGGTGGTCGAGAAAAGATTCCATACAAATTTAGTCAAAGTATTCGCTAACAGTTTCATCTTTTCAGTCAACTGTTGAAGTAGTCAGCATTTTGCTGAGAGGATTCAATTGAGAAGGAAAAAGCAAAAGTTTTACACTATTGGGGAATTTGATTAACTTTATCGTCGTTTGTCGTTTTATCAGTTTATATTGCTTATTAATATTAATAATTATTATATATTAATTATTATATTAATTATTAATTAATATTATTAATATTGCTATTATTTAAGATTATTCGGCATATTCATGGGAATTAGAAGTTTAGAACACCCGTTCACATCTGATGATACTTAAAATCTCATTTTTGACAGAACTGAGGATAGGTTTCGATTTTGTTTTACAGGTTACCGCTACTCACGGGCAGGGCCATTTTGCAAACCCAACGTAAATCTCTCAGATTTGCGAGGGAAGGGGAAAAAGTACTTTTATGTAGTTACACAACCTCTACTTTGAAAGTTGAATCGATGTGCAATAAAACTATAAAAATTGCTTAGTTTAATTCACAGGTGTAAGAAATCAAAATATTTATTCACATGAGATTTATCTTTAAAAGGCAAGGCATCTTACATTTGGCTTATTTGTATGCTCCAAGGGGAACTTTTACTCTTTTACTAAAGATCTTTTAAACTTTCCTCAAGCGACAACACCAAAATCTTACGGAACAAGTTACCAAACTGAAAGAGAAAAGTCTCAGGTGGGAACAAGTAATGAACCTCCTTATACCAGAGCTTTGATTCGACGATTGGAGGAAAAAAGTATTCCCCGAGTCTTTGGATTTTGGCAGAGACAGAGAAGTGGAATGAAGAGTGTTTAAGAGAGTTAACCTTAATACGTCCTTCTAAAGTAATGGTCTTAGAGCACTAGATGCTAGATTCCAAGGAATATTACATCTTCCATCGTACAGGAAACCCTCAAACATTGCATAACAGAATTGCTCTACGAGCTTTGCTACCAAAATTGGAACCAGATTAAGATTAAAGACGGCCAGTGTAACAGAAAAAAAAATTAATAAATAAATAAGTAAAACAAAGTAGACACTTTCGATGGCTTGCACGCATTTCGTTAGAGACAAGCATTTATATAGTTCCATAAATATTCAAATTTTTCAAGAAAACATTTTTAATTTCGCATTTTTAATATAATTAATATTTCCATGTAAACCTGTCGTCTTTGCCACTACTGTGTCACATACTGTAGAGCGACAGACTTGCATGGTACATGACCCGGGTTGGATCTCGTACCACGGATCCTAGGTAGAAATTACCTAGATTAAATTAATTCTTAAAATAAGTAC
>JABUQX010086316.1:35000-37500 GCA_015478945.1 Trachelipus rathkii | reverse complement strand
CTATTTGGTAGATTTTGTGTGTGTAAGTACTAGAATTTAAAAGGTTAAATTTAAGTTTGCAAAGGTCAAAATTTGTGTTTGCGACATAGGATCCATCTGAGGGTAATGTAGAAGAGTGCGATTTTCTGGATAATACTGAATATGTTTTGGATGGGTGAGTAGGATATTCAGTTCATTTGCCACATATCTCCCATTCAAGATTTTTTTTTACAGTTGTCACCACCATTCACGGGCAGAGCCTATTAAAGGAGGGGTATAGTATACTGAAAAGTTCAACCCTTCAAGACCCAAATTACGCATATTGAACACAGGACGGAGGCTTTAAGTGAGGAGATTAAATTTCAGCAGGAAATACAGAGATGGAAGAGAATTCCACAGAACAGAGTGGTGGAAAAAAGAAACACCACAACGAGCTAGCTGGAGTTACATGTCACACAAAACTCGGTGCGCAATACAGGCACCCTTGTCTACGAGGAATGTAAAAGGTGGTGGTAGGCGAGTGATAAGTTCCTCGGAGCACCTGCCGCTGCAGTACCTATAGGATAGAGATAAAAGTTTTTTTTTTTCCAACCCCCCCAAAAAAAAACAAATTTCCACGCACAAAAGATAGAGGGTCAAGTGACTGGAAAGTACAGAACAGTTATTAGCCTTTTGGCCTTTTGACCGACCCTGTCCAAAATCGGCTTGGTGAAACCAGAACACTCCCCCTAGATATGAGAACGTAACCTCCATACGATGGGTGGATGAAGACCCTTGTATAAGCTGGAGAATGAGAAGAGGAAAAAAAGTCTCGCAGTTCTAACAGAACTTCCAGTTCTTGAGGCCGCCCTAGCAACCTTGTGACGAGAGATTTCTAAGGCATTTTTTTGTTTATGTTATGGCCAAGGATGTTTTATATTGTCAACAGGAGAGAAAAGAGAGAACCGTCGAAGAAAATAGGAAAGTTTAGATATCAAAGTGAGAAGAGAGTTGTAGAAGTTGTGCTTTTTAAGAATTGAATTTCACAAGTTGAGACCAACCCATCCGGAAATTCTATCCAGATCAGCGAGAATAGAATCGGAAAGATTAAGACGAGAAACAATTCTAGAAGTAAAGAGGGAGCAGAATTGGTATGAGTTGAAGAATGAAGGTCGAGTTCATCGGCATATGAGTAGAATAGAGTTAGATGAGCGGCTGAGAAGATCATTAATGAAAAGTAGGAATAAAGTAGGAGATAAGACAGAACCCTGATGGAACACCACTATTGACAGAAAGAAGAAGGAGAAGTCGCCCCATCAACAGCATGCTATAATGAAATGGTTTGAAAGAAAATAAGACATTGGTTTGCAGAGTCAAGAAGTTAACTCAAAGGAAAGAAACTTTAGGAACAAAGTGTACACGTGCCATGTTCGGGTCAAATGATATTGGGTTATGTCAGCGCCCACCACGCAAAGTTCCCCGTAGTTTCCTAGGAGCGAAAAACCAATAAAATACGTTAGATAGAAAGTATATCCGCCAGTAGACTCGAGCGCCGTACTGGCGATCGGAATGAGTTTCCAGATGGTCTTAAGAAGTGAGAGTTGAGAAGGGTTCAAAGATCTTAGATGAATTACAAGTGAGAGCTAATAGGGCGATAGGTGAAGGATCCAGAGCGGCTTCCTTTTATCGGAATAGGTTGGACATGTTCGAGCTTCAACACTGAGGGAAAGTGCTAGTATTGAGACACAGAGAGTATAGTTGAACGAGGGTGGGGACGGGATAACACGGAAGCACACTTCTCAAAGCTTGGAGGGAATGCCATCCGGGCAACCCGCCTTCCTAAACGTTTCTAGATTCCACGGGCCCATGCAACCCAATCAAATGGTCATTCACGCAAAGCATAGGACACCTGAGAGGAGAATTATTAGAAGAGGAATGTCAGAATCGTCCAGGGTTGAGTTAGAGGATAATAGAATTAGCAACAGAATCATCAGATCGAATAAGAGGAGAAAGGCAGATATACAGGAATGTGCTTAGAGATGTTAATTGGCAGAGGCCAAAAAGATGTCAGCAGGAGAACCAACGAGGTTATAGCGCACTTTGTTTGATTGAAAGTCCCCCTTTGCTCGATCGGAAGAGTATCCCTGCACGGATTCTTGTGAATGAAAATTAGCGAGAGATAGAAAAGAACGAAAATTTTTCCACCCCCGATACGCACTGTTCTCTAGCCTGAATGGCCAGAAACAAGCACGATTGAACCATGAATTATGAGGAGAGAAAGATTTAGTTGAAGCAGGAATGAACTGCTCATCCCATCAACGATTTACAGCTCCCTCCTTTATCTTTTAAATTCTTTATACATCCATTCAGATATTCCTTACTCGAGGTAGCCCAATTTGCTATCATCGACAAACTTTGAAACCTTAACATTTTAAGTCCTGGTCTAAAAATATTTTATATATATACATTATATATATATATATTATATATATATATATATTATATATATATATATATATATATATAATATATATATATATAT
>JABUQX010086316.1:17500-32500 GCA_015478945.1 Trachelipus rathkii | reverse complement strand
GTTTTTTCATTCATACCTTTAATGGCTGCTATCAGTATTTCCAGTATGCCATACATTGGATCTTCTAACACTCTCCCCAGTCTCTCCCTATTTATTCTGTCGAATCCATTTTCTAAGTCAATGAATGAGGCATATGCCTTTCCATTACACTCTATGGCTTTCTCTGTTAGCATCTTCATGTAAAATATTAAGTCTGTCGTATTATTAAATGGTATGAAACCAAGTTGCCATTTTTCAATTTTATCCTCGACCTCCATTCTCAATCTTCTTTCCAAGATCCTCTCATATATTTTATTCACCCAAACCAACAAAACTATTCCTCTATAATTCCTGCATATTCTTCTATCTCCCTTCTTATGCATCGGACAGATGGTTTCCTCCTTTCTGTTGGTATTATTCCCTCATCCCATACTTGGTTTAACAGTCTTGTCAACCATTTAGTTATTCCCTCCCCAATCTTGAACAGTTAATTATTCAGTTCATCATATTTTCCTGCACTCTTCTCATTTTTTTGCATTTTAATTGCTCCCTTCATTTCCTCGATCTCTATCATTCTATTTTCCTCATATTCTTGTCTTACACTCAGAGGTATTTCCTCCATTCACTCCTCCCCTTCTTCTACTTTCAATATTTCCTCAAAATACTCCCTCCATCTTTTCGCCACCTCCTCTTCCTCCAGAAAAGTGTCTACCTCCTTATTCAGAATCGTATGCATTTCCGGTTCCTTACTTCCAAATAAACGTTTTCCTGTGCCCTTTATATCCTTCTTCAATTCTCCTCATAGTTTTCTCCAAGTAATGTCATGCTTCGTCTTTTTACGTCCTCTACAAGGTTTCTTGCGTTTACATATTCTATTCTATCCTCGTTCGAAAGGTCTCCCAACTCTCCTCCGTTGTTTTATTTTATTCTATCTCATCAATTTCTCTCACCTATTCCATGAATTCACATTACTGGCTTCTCTCCTTCTATACTCGTTCCAACATGGGCGTTCATATCTCGCATTATAAATTTTTTTTCATCTCACAGCGTCATACGTCTATTGGAAACGTGTCTGAAATATGTTTTCTACTCCACATGTTCCTTGGTGCGACCCATATTCTTGGATTAAGGCCAAAGTTTCTCCTTCCGTCCTTACTGTTATCGCTATTGTTTTTTCCTTTACTAACAAATTTTCCATTACATTTCTATAGAGTTCCGGTCTCATGATGATCTCCAATTCTTACTTTCTTTCTTCCTCTCTCCTTTGAAGAACATTACATAGTCGTCACGTAATCTCTTAGCCTAGCTCCCTTGGTATCTCAAATGACAGGGGCCTCAACACATCCAGATTCTTTTTTTCCATCACGTCCACGGGCTCTTCCTACTTTTCAAAAGGCTTGCGTTTATAGTGTCAACTTGGTATCGTGCGTTCCCTTTTCGAAGCCCTTTCTCATGCTTTGGTTAACCTTTGATTCTTCTGTGCCCGAGGCATAGTATTGGTAACTCGAGCGACTTCCTTTATGCGTTGCCGGCTTTCTAGGTTTGTCGCTACAACCTTTCATAGCTTTCATAGCTTCCTATTTCATCTTTTCATGGGAAGAAATTAAATGGCACAAGGGTGTTTCCAGACACTAGAACCATGCGAAGGGTAATGTTATTATCCAACTTCGCTGAAAATAGCGATTGATCTTCTACCAAATTTCAGTTATTGCAGATCTTATGAATTAATATCCAAATTGGTTTCTGATAAAAAGAACAAACCAGAAAATTTTGTTACTCCTTAAGTAATTTTATTAAAATACCACTTATATATATATATATATATATATATATATATATTATATATAATATAATAATATATATATATATATATATATATTATATATATATATATATATATATTATATATATATATAATTTATATATATATATATATATATATATAATATATAAATATTATATTAATATTATATATATATAAAGTATATATAAATATATAAATATATTTACAGTTTTTTATCATAAATAAGTTTTTTGGAATGGTATCCATTTTGTAAAATATTAAAATACAAAAGCGGTAATTTTCAGTTCTCTATCAACCATCCTTTAAGTTTGCTGGCCTAGTTCTGCAGTCCGCATCGAAATATAAATTAAGTAACTTTATAAAGCGCTTTTACTGTTTTTCATCTTTTTTTAAAAATAAATTTTTATTGACACCATAGTCATTTGATTAATTTCCTACAACTCGCTTGCCAATAGGAATCCTCATTCCCTTGCCAGTAAAAGTATTTATTAAATTTAAACGTCATCCGGATGGGAGTTGAGGGTGTAAAAACTGGATCTTTCCGGTTTGTCGTCTATGTCAGAGCCGAAACAGGATTTCCGGTGGCATTCTTAAATATATACCTATATAATATATACACTACGAACATATATAAATATCCAAGTAGTAAAATTATATATATATATATATAATCTATAGAGCACTAGACTTAGTATATATATATATTAATATAATACATACATATATAGATATATATAAGGAATATAAAATTATAATATATATATATATATATATATATATATATATATAGTTATATATATATATAATATATATAATATATAACGTAACAAAGTTTATTTTATATATCTATATATTCATATATATTTATTATGTATATTATATATATTATATATAGTATTATATTATAATATTATTATTATATAATATATATAGTATATGTATATATATAATATAAAAATAATCGATTAATAGTAAATTTTATATAACGTTACTAGTAATAGCTAACTCACACTACCAATTATAGTGTTAATAATACTACTAATAATATTAATATATGTTGCTCATATGATTGTCATTTTTCTTTCTTCATATATTTTTATTATAGAGTATATATATAACTCTAAATATACCATAAAATGATAAGATATTTATACTATAACTTGCGTTATAAGTAATTATTGTGCGCGTATGTTCTTCTATATGAATTTTATATGCATAGTATAGCACTTATCTCTCCAACTAACTCAATAGAATATATATGCAATAATTACTCACATACTATTACAATTATTGAGTGAGGTATTATGAACTATAAGCTATACACGCTTTATGCGGCACGCTCTACGTAACAGGCATACCATATGTATAATATAGAATAGAGCTTGAAAACTCATAATAGACTACACAAGATCTATGATAGTACTATTCCTTGAGTATATAAACCCTAGTAGTTCCCAATAAGGATAGCTATAGTGCATAACTACTTCAATGATATGTGACCTACCGTAAATGCGCCTCCTAAAGTAGCCGAAGCTCCTAGCTTCCTATTAAGTACTTATATTAATAGGTGAAATAATAATTATTAGTAGACAAATGGACTTTATATTACCCTTTTTTAGAAATATTGACCTTAAGATGAGCGCTAATAAACCAGAAACCGGCATATAGCCGTTTCTCTCAAATTTACTATTTTTTTAGAGAACTGCTTGTACGATGTCGATTTGTCGATACCGAGTGACATCACTCTATTTAAACAAGATTAACCTCTCAGATATACGAACGAATAGCCTGGACTTCGTGTTATTAATATAATGAATATATTAACACATTAAGATGAATCAGTAGCATTGTGTAACCCTAGCAAAAACAAATACTCATGGATTCTGCTCTCATTCCCTGGATACAACGAAATACTTAGATCATATGATATTATGTAGATATATCTCCACGAGGAACATATAGTGTGAACAGTAAGTATATATATATATTTAAATAAATCATAAACAGAGGAGTCTTACTAAACAAAATATTATATAGAAATATTTAACTATTTAGATAGAGTATCGATGGTTATTGCATAAACTCTTCCCTTGATGTTATTTTCCATTTGTGCCAAGAAACTGTACTATTAATAATACCAAGTTTAGCTACTAGGCTTTTTATGCTAGCAATCGATTATAATTTACCAAGAAAGATTAACTATCTTACAATATAGCTAAAAATAATGGAGAGTAAGTGGAGTATCTCTAAGTTTTATTATCTAGCTGAAAAAGACCAAAAGTGAAAAAAAAAACTTTATTCAAAACAGAATTTTTATACTCAACCGTATACACATATACCGATTTGAAGACTATTAATATCATTTCAATGACTCAAATTCAAAAAGTTTCTCAAATTGTTATGCTCTCTTACAAAACTAACTTTCAAGCATAATCCTCAGGATACTGTGTATATCGATTCAGCTTTTATGGACAGAGGATTTACCATTGGCCTACACTACACTAAAATGACGCCATCGTTGACGTGGAATAAATATATTGGCGTCGCAATCTCCAGCGTGGAATAATGGGAAACCTTTGGTTCCCATTTTCATGCCATCCAGCATGGAAAGGCATTCTACTTTCTTACAGGCAAACATCTACATTGGTTTCTATTAGTTCTTCTTCTACTCTTTCATCAGATTGCCAGAGATGGTTAGAAGTGTCTCAATTATGCCTCCGCGTTGATTTCGCGAGTGCTGTTCAGTTTTTTCTATTGAGATTCTCTTGTTAGATTCCGATTTAGAAGCTTGTGAATGATTTTATGTCATATATACAACATTTTTCGGCCATAGAGAGATCATATAAGCAAAAGTCCTAACTATTGTCCTCAATTATCTTTCATCTTCTGTATGTGTTAATTGTGTAATGACAAAGTAACCATCGTCCCCTCATCAGTGCTGTTGCAGAGTGTAGTGCTTGACTGATTTATATTCTATCTCACCTTTATAGGGATTCATTTTATTATTTAGCTACAAATCTCTCTTGATTATATATAGATACATTTTGATAATGCAATTTCTTTGGTTTCACCCGTTGTCTGTGATTTCTAGCTATACGAACCTAAGCTATATGTGAGTGAGTATATTCGCTTTACTTAAGAATTATTTATTGAATCTAAAAGTTTCTCATATTCGGTCAATACACAAAAAGTAAGAAGTAATACGGCCATATTAATCAATCCGACCGATTACAAAAAATGGTGGATTCTGATACATAGCCGATTACTGCCGATCCGATACCGATACCGATACCGATAGTATCTGTAACACCCTTATGATATATTTGTTTTTATCACTCATTTATTGATTTATATAGTGATAATATAAAATATCGATATTAAAATACGATTATAAGGATTTAAACTAAGTAGGAGTGTTTTGCTAATTAAATATGTGTTAAATATATATAGTACATTGGAGGTACTTATATTAGTTTAATCCGCTATAATATTATAGTAATACTAACTAATATATTTATATAGTAGTTTAGTAACTTACCGCATAAGATGAGTATCTCCAGATGCTTCGAAGTAATAAGGTATACTACCATTGATTTATATGTGAACTATCTAGAGTACATGGTGCTGTCTTTTGAATGTGTTGATATACCTGTTATATAATATTCTCAATATTCAATCAGGTAACGTGACCTTAATATGAACTTAAAGATATTCTAGTTCAATAACTACCGCATTATATTGAAGAAAGTGATGACAGCATACGTAAGTGGAGGTGAACTTCTGAGCGGTTTGACGAAATGAGACTCTCTCACATAGTTAATGTTATGCAAATGAGGAAGATTGACTGGGAACGACTATCATACGAGGAAAGAGGTAGTTATGCTTTTTATAAATGATAATGGGATAACTCGAGATGTCAAATAAGATAATTCCTCGAGCGCGGTGCAAGAATGTAGGGCATGTTTTTCTCGCATATGTATGGTGACTATAGTGAATTGGTCTCTACCTCAATGCGTTCTTCGGAGTGTTTAACGATCAGATCTATAACATGTAAGAAGCATATTTATGGCTCTCTCTCTGGACAGATATCTCAGAGTAGAGATGCTAGATCCGAGACTTAACCTTTGAGTTAGTGATACGGATATTGCTTTTCAGGTATTACTTCCTTATCTTGCCGATTGCATACAGCAAAAATAAAATGTTAGTAGGTCTACTTTATGTTTTTGATTATTTAGTTTTAGGTGATGAGTGTCTGTCGAATATTATCATCTCTCGCTCACTACAATATCTTTATAAATAATACTATTAGAGAATATAGAGATGAACACATTATTATAGAAATAAGATGTATAATACACCATGGCATAGCAATATAGTGATTTGAGAAAAAATAAAAAAAGATAGAGTTTCTCTCAAAACCTAAATGAAAACCGAAATTGAATAAGCGCTGATAATAAACTCAAGTTCGATATGAGGAAAAATCCAATATATCTACTCTGAAAGAGTGTGTATACTTAATAATAATAAGTAATATTTACTTAGCATTTCTTGTCTCTTCAGTTTTAAATTTCAAATTATCATTATCTAGCCTTAATCAGTGATGGAGAACTAACACAATCATAGATAGATAAATGGAGGTTATATATACTTAAATAATTAAATAACATATATAAATGGTAAAATAATAACTCATTAGTATATACTCAATCTTAGACTAATAATATAGATCAATTCAATTAACGATTTATAAGTCAATAATCTATCTCTCACTTAAGATACTATAGTTAAATACCGAGTCAACAATGATAGATAATAATACTGCTATTAAAAGTAATAGACATATTTAAATGTAATAATAATGAAAACATTAACAATAACTTTTAACAGAACTATAACGGCGGTTACTGAATAAACAAATAAACAATAAATATAACACTTAATAAACATATAACAAGTGAACCAATAATATATAATAAATAAGATAATAATATTATATTAATGTTAAGTTAATACTCAATTTAAGTAATAACTATATATATAATTAATATTCTCAAAATAAATATAATCCTCAATAATAACTAACTCCAACATTACTAGAGATTAATAACATACAAGTACCTCCTAACCACACTATAGCAGTTAAGCGAATAGACTAATGACAGTTACTTACCATCTATACTAATCATTACTCGCAATAACAGACATGACACACACATAACTCGGGAAACACTCGATCTACCAAAATACTATATGACTCAAATATTAGAATGATATAAACTAGAATATAATATATAATTATGGATTATAAAATAACGAGAAATAAGTAATTAAATTAATAATAATAATGATATTATATGTTTATAATGAGAATAAAGTGAATTATTTATATCACAAAAGTCAAAATAAATCATATAATAATATAATAATAAACTTAGCAAAAAATCAATGAATAAATAATTAAACTTAAATTTAATAATTACATAAAAATAAATATTTAATATAGGTGAAATTTTAAGTAATCTCAATAAATAATAAATAATACATAATATAATATATTTAATATATTATATATGAATATAATATATAAACGGTTGAATAATAAAATAAGAAATAATAATAAATTGATAAATAAATTGACATTCTTAGTATAAATCGCATAAATAATGTAATTTAATAATAATAATGGATAAATACTTTTCAATAATGAGATGGTCAAATAAATTACAAATAATAATATTTATATTTTTAAATACTTTATTATAAATAGTATGTGCGCGTAATATTGTATCTGCCAAACCTTTAGATTCTTAGTTGAACAGATAGTTAGTGCGCGATAATACATAGATTGGATTCATTAACTATCATAATTCTCGTACCCTAATTCCTCTTTATGTACTATGTTATATCCTCTCACATCTTTCTCCATTCGTAATGAATAAAGACTTTATTTAAATACAACTTTTCAGAATATAATAAAGTTAAAATGACTTTGAAATGTGATTAAGCTGAATTAAGTTTTCGTTCACAGTGTTCTGCAGGTATATCATTAGAATGTTCAAGATTATTAACAAATTATTACACACTTCTGCTATATATAGCAGACTAACTTTTCTATAATACATAGAATCGTTTCATCTACGTACTTGAAAAGGGCTTCAAAAACATACTTTTCAAATTCTACAGGAGAAGAATAGGGTAAGTGTGGCTAATGACCCCTAACATAAACACTTAGCAGTGGAGCTATTATAATATATATCTATCAGAGAGAGTCAACCTTCACTCGGGATACTATATAATCTAAGTCGAAAGAGAAAATGTCATATCAATCCTTTATTTATAAGTTAAGATAGTAAAAATTATATATATATTTACTATATTTTGGAAAGAAGTAAGTGTGTATATTTCTCTGGTAGTCTATATTTAATTTATAATTAACTCATAAGTTTCAGCTTTTGACGTATTATTATTGAGAGTCATATTAATACCAGAGTTTTTAAAATTTAAACAATTATATATTTCCATGACTTAAATATATGGGTTTGTATACATATAAATATATGTTCTTTCGGGCTTGTACAACCCACAAATGTTATTTTCGTCATACCGCTCATCCATTCAAATAGAGAACATAATGATATACATTTTCCATAATTTCGATATCTGATATATCCGTTATTTTGCATATTTTACTTTCAAAAGTAGGAACAAAATTCCTCGTAGTAGAAAATACAATTTGTTCTGAAAAGGATTATAGTGTCTAAGTGACTTCATATATATGAATATTTACCTATTATAGACTGTAGAGAGGAAGATGGACCTCTGTCTAGAAGACTCTCATATAATTATATATACAGAGAGAAAATGTATATATATATAACTATAAGGTTGTGAAGCCCTGATTAGATAACAAACTAATTAGCATAAACTACGAAATCAGATTGACAATATTGGTATACTACTAGAATAGTTCTAGTTGAATATATTGTTTACTCACAAAACTCACTATTCTATAAGTTTATGGTGCTTCTACTTATGAGCCATAATCACCAAATATAATTAGTTTAGCATTTCTCTTCATACTATTTTTTATTTTATATAAACACTCTTTTTCTTAAATCTCTTTCATTTCTGGTGCGTAATTACAAAATCCTGTGTGTTGAGTGTAATAATATACGTGATGCAGCAAAAACTCGTCATAGAGTCACATAAGAATGGTTTATACTCACGTAGGCCTATCTACAACTATAGCAGTCGGATTAATAACTACTTATATTATTTAGCGATTAGATTATTATGATACAATATCGCTTCTTTTATTTATAATTGAAACTCTTTTGATTTTCAGCACGCGACATTAATTTAACAATTATTAGATGTGTCCCGTTCCCTAAAATAAATATGAATGAAATAGCCAAAGAATATACAATAGATTGAACCATCATAAACATACGTTAAATAAGGACACCAAATCTGTAAAATGTGACAATGCTACATTATCATTGCTTTGATTAAATAACAATGTGGCAAAAATTAAAATTTCCTTCTCTCCAAGACAAAAAAGTGGATCAAAATACATTATCTCATAAATATCCTCTGATGTTTATAAAGGTATATAAATTAAATTAATATACAGTTCCCCTCGACTAACAATTATATTAATTGAAAAAATAAATAATAATTTAAATAATATAATCAAGTTATTACACTATAAATTAAGAGTACATATTATTAGAAATAAAGAAAAATAATAAATAATGAGACATATAATAATTATAAAAATAAATAAATAATATCATCAATTATTATCTCTTTAACATATAATAATATTTTTTTATAATAATAAAATAAATAATATAAATTATTAATATATAATAATAGTAATAGAACTTAATTATTTTCATAGTATGCTAGAATGGATTCCTTATCCTTACTTCTTTTGATAATAAATGGATAATAATGAATGTTGTTCAAAGCGTAATCAATAATCATAATACATAATATAATCGATAATTCAGTAATCATAATATAAGTCATTAATCATAATCATAATCATATTAATATTTTGAATATGCAATCTAAATATAGCTCATTATTGAATAATTTAGAGTAGCATAATAATAATAATAACTTAATAATTTATTTATATAATTAATGGAAGATCAACTTTTACATAATAAATAAACATGAATGTAATATAATCCTGTAATAAGTAACTAACTATATAATAATAAGTCATTTTAAACTCAATAAAGTAATATGTGATTTACTTCTATATTGTCACATAAATTAATAAGTGAGAGTACCTACCATGATTTGGACTCAGGGCAATTAACTTCAATATGTTGATGTGGATTAGAATAATAATAATTATATATAAATAATTAATAATAATCAATAATAATAACTAAATAAATAAATCCTAAATAATAAAAAATAATAACTATAATAATAATTGAATAATAAATAATAATCATGAAAAATCTATTGAGAAACAACTAAGGATGAATTAAAAAGCAGGTAAGCAACAAAATTTGGAAAATTTTTATAAAATATTACTTATAAATGTGATAAATAATATGAAATGTGTTAAAGGAATAAGAAAAATATAACGGATAATAATAAACAAAAGAAATAATAATGAATAGTAAAAATAATGATACTAGTAATGCAGGAATAAATAATAATGAAATAATTGAATTGAAACATGAAAATACGAATATTGGGTGAGAATCTGGTGAATTGATTTGATGAATAACTATAAAGTGGTTTCTGTATATATAAGTATAAACTTTCTTATATACACAATATATAATTCCAATATAATATGTTTTTCCTATGGGAAAATGTTTTTAATTATACTAGGTTGTGTTGTAGTAGATTTGATGGTATATCTAAGTTTTGTATAGTTATGTGTGAGATGATTTTGTTTGGGTAAAGAGGAGATTGTTGAAGTATAGGAAAACAAAAATATTATCTAATGTTAAAAAAGATGTGTGTTTTTAAATCAGTGAAGGGTTAGGAATTGAAGATTTATATATTGATCCTTTTATGATTCTTTTAAGTGTAAAGGTGTCATATATAAATTCAAGGTCTTTGATAGAGAGTATTGATAGGAGTGATGTAAGTGTAGAGATCGACAATTAGTAGAATAAAAAATATATTAATCAATATTTCACTTTCCAATAGGGACTCAGCAATATAAAAAGTGTGTGAGTTTAGTTAATTTATTTTTTGTATTGAAGAGTTTGTGTAAAAGATGCGTCTACGAACATGTATATAATCATTTGTGAGAAAAATTGATTGTATCTCAATAGATTTATATAGTAACAGAATTCTGAAACCTAACATAAATAGGAGAAAAGCTGTTTCTTAGTAAGTGCAATAGAAGTATGTGTGGATGTTGGACATAAAGTAGGAAGTATAATGGATATAGTTAACAGGTGGTAGATTATATATTATGGTTGGAATGAAGAGGTGATTTCAACCTGTAGCTTAAAAAGTAAAAAAAAGGCGTTCGATTGAATGTAACTAAAAGCCTATATGTAATCGAGTGTTATCTCATAAAGAAGATGCCTTGAAAATATTATAAGGAGAGGAATAAAAAGCAAATCTGAAAGATGCCACGTTAGGAGCGGAAAGGAGGTAAACGGAAAATAAGATTTGTAGTAAGTGAAGGATGATATAAAGAATGTAAAGGGAAAAGGTAAAGCTCTTCTGGAAGGAGCGCGAAATTTTAATAAGAATGAGAATTAAGGCGGAATACTGCTTTAGTGAATAATGAAATAGTAGAATGTATTTCTTAACTTGATGAATGGAATGGAGTAGAGGTGTGATAGGTAGCACTTCAAAAATCTGCATAACATTGGAAGTAATGAAGAGGTGACAGTGAATTATATATTATATTTATTTATATAGTGTGTGGGTATGATGGTGCAATGGTGCAGAAAGGATAAATAGATATTTTATTATGAAATAGGTACTTACAATTAGTAAGGAGGAGGTTAATGGGTAGAGTGAGAATGAAGAGGGAAATCTCCAGGTATAGATGAAAATATACTGTCGTGATGATCTAAGAGAACGGGGCGAGATTGGTAGAGTTGAGTTACGTTTGGTCATGATGCATTACAAAACCTTTTTAGAAGCTTATTTAGTATGACAAAGAATATCCTTGTAAAAAATTCTACGAGAAAAGGAAATAACAAAAATAAGAACGTGAAGAATGTTGTAGGTAATTAATATATGTGAAATTAGTTATATTTGTAGTGTTGTAGGGAAGATATATATGAGCAGGTATTTCTGTTCGAAGAGTTGACGTGAGAGTGACAAAAAAACTGTAATGGTGTAAGAAGCATAGAGTGCGTTAGAAGTTAGTAGAGGAATGTGTGGATCTAATCTATATACTATATTGAAAAATGATTTTGAGAAAATGAAATAAGAGAAGAAGTAAGAGATTGCAATTAATTTTATGGATCTGGTCAAAAACAGTCGGTGAATGAAAAGATTATAAGTAGGAATTGCTCTGTGGGAAGGGTGATTTATGATAATATATTTGGTGTGGTGTAGGTTCTGATGGAAATTCAAAAGTATATTGTACTACAAGGGTTTGTAGAGCGTTATGTTATAAGAATTAAATTGGAGTTGAAAGTGATTTGGTTTAAATTAATAGCGGAGTCAGTAACAGGTAACGTGTTTATAGTCTCCTTGTTATCAAATTTGTTATAGTGGATTATAAGTTATAAAAGAATTAGAGGCAGGTATATATATAGGTTGCAGTAAATGTGTTAGAAATGTATGGATAATAATAGATATAAAAGTCTAATGACATGCGCACAATTATTTTCTCCAGATTCCACACGCGACGTTTATTTGTTTTGTGGCGAATCTGCAAAATGTGTTTGAGATGATTGATAGATTGATTTGGCAGGGTGTGTAAAATTGGGGGTTTGAGTAAACGTGGATAGGATAAGAGTAAGGTTATGGTTGTGAGTGAGGACAATCCTCGGTGTGAATGTATGTTGGATGTTGAGCAACTGGAACAAGGGTCTGAGTTTAAATATTTAGGTATATATGTTGGATAAAAGAAGAGTGATAACATAATGATAGTCAGGATGCTGGGTAGTGAATATGTCGAATGTTGCAAGTCTTGCGAGAGTTAAATCCTTGGTGATGTAAAGGGGACAAAGAGCTCTTGAAGTGACGCTAGGTCTTAGATATGAGGGTATATGTATACACCTGTGAGAGTTAACATATGTGATACAGGTAATATGAGTAGAACTCGTCTGGGAAAAGAAAGATATAGAAAGTCCTAATGTACACTCCAGTAGCACCATTGCTCGTTGAGGGTCTCTCTCGCGGTCGAGATAAGATATGGAAATATAATGCCATAGACTATATAGAGATAGACGGATATTAATAGACGAGGTCGCCCAGTCATAAAATCAACTCTCGTGTGAAGAACTATAGAAGAGCTAATCATAGGAGCAGATTAATTGGCGTGATGAGTTCGCGGAGCTCTCGAGCTTGCGAGTGTAGGACGGGCTTGCATAGGCATTTAGTTGGGTTAAACGGATTATATTATGAGTGGTGGCAAGTGTGCTGCGTCGACTAGGAGACGACCAGAGAAAATAGGTGAATTTGAGTCGAATGAAATATATGATCCCTTCCCTAATAATTAAAGTATATGACACCTAGAATAGTGCATAATAATATACATAATAATAATAAAATAATAATAATAATAATAATAATAATAATATACATATAATAATAATAATAATATAATATAATAATAATAATAATAATAATAATAATAATAATAATTAAATAATAATGAGTGCATACATCTAACAATACCAATTAAACACCTCCTGTAAAGTACTATCAAATAAATAGTAAATAAAATCTTCTCATCCAGGATCACAACATGGATATATTCTAATAAACTTTCATTAAATTTTTTTTTAGAATTAAATACTCTCTATATTATGACAATAACTTAATAACCTTAATATAATAATGACATAAATAATAATATCTACTAATATATAATTCTATATTCCTCACTAAAGATCTATATAATTCTGAATATTGTGATAAATTTTTGAATACAAATGTAATCCATTCTATTTGGTGAAGTGTTACAGTTTTAATGAATATTTCCTGATAATATTCTGTCAGTTATACCGATACCTTGTAGCATACAATGAAGGAAAAGAAAAGAAAAATTAAAATGGTGTTGAACTAGTATTAAAACATTTTCATTTTAAAGAAACAAAATCCAAAGGTAGTGAAAATTCTAATAGAACATAATAAACTCAAAGGGTAAAGAAAGAAAATCGATATCATATTAACTAAATTTAATATTAAATATAATTAATAATTTACACTCCTTTATATACTTATTCATAATACTAATCACATACATACTCTCTCTCTAAACGTAAAATTAATCTAAATTGAATCTCGAATATTACATAATATATCTTCATAATATATTCAATAATAAAATAATAATTATATCATCAATCTATCAATACCACTATATACATTCATAATAAATAAATAATTTAATGGTGACGCTCGCCTCTAATAGCACAACCTCCTCACACTCAGATTTGGCAAGCACGAGTGGTGTGGCAGCGCTCCCCTTGTTCTCATAAGGTGCTTTCATATACGTATCTCGGGATTCTTCCCGGTGGGAGCTATCTTCCCTTGATACTTTTCATCGTGTCTGTATGGTTATACCATCCTTAGAGAGCGGAGCCGTACGGCCCCCGAGGGGTGTCCAATATAGTTCCTCAGAGTCATTCGCCATGTAGCGTAAGCTTAGCACTCAGTGTGTGCGCTCGTGACCATATGCTTCGATACTTTTATATGACACATTACCCCTCTACTTTTTTATATGACCCTAATGTGCATGGCGTAGCCATGTTACTATGATACTCTACGTTTTTACCCCGTTGTTTCCGTAAGGTTAGAAGTATTAAGTACACTTGGAAGTGTACTTGAGCCTTAGATCTCAATTACTATATACTGATCAAACGTGTGACTGGTGCGACTCACGTACACAAATATGTTATGACATCACTTTTAAAAATCTATCCCGAATTCGGATTACGATCTGAAGCCTGGTGGCACTGGAGGATTAGTATCACTCTTTAAAAATACAATTGGTTTTAACCTTATATCCCCTTATTATTACCCTTGTGTATGAGGAA
>JABUQX010086316.1:7500-12500 GCA_015478945.1 Trachelipus rathkii | reverse complement strand
GTGAATAGCTACAGTAATAGATGTTTCATTTAGTTTTTTTTGTCTTTTAATATTTTTAAAATTTTTTATTTTCAAAACAAATTTAATACTGTGTTGTGAAAATCTGTTTTAATTAAAAATTTGAACTCCTAAAATTACGCTTTTTCTTTAAATTTTCACATAATATTATATAAATAATTACAATATTTAATTAATAATAGGGACTATTAAAAGTACAGTTTATTGCTTAAATTATATCACAATATTGAAATATAAAATTATTAATAATAGGATTAATATTTTCTATTTGGTTTATAGAATAAGTATATAATATATGATATAATAATTAGTAATAATAGAGTATAAATTAAGTGTAATCATAATAATAATAAATATAGGAATAATAGACGTTAATTATAGGTGAATAATTAGGTAATAATAATTTAGAGATATATATAAGTGATTAATGTTTGGTATTATTAGATTTTATAAGTACATTAATAAAGTATATAATAACACATAAACATTTAATTGAAGGTGCTCACCCATAAACTCCTACCACTCTAAACGATTTCCTAGCTTAAGAATATACAATAAAAATGTGAAGAATAATATTAAGTGAATATAGCTATATTAAGAGAGATTGGTACGTGATAATTTGTTTGCTACGTGCTTAGTGATTAGCACCCTTAAGGTCGATAGGTAAATGCGATTTTGTTGTTTAGATTTTTGAAAAAAGTATCTATGTAGTTAGAGTAGTTTGTAATTTTACTTGCATCATCCCAGCAGTGGAAGAATTATTAGTTTCATGTATACATTGTGATATGTAATATATGTAAAAGTGTAAAGAATTATTTATTTATCTCTCTCAATGTGGTCCTTATAAACATATAGATATGATAATAAGAGAGACAATAAAGAGAAGATGAAATGAAAATGAACTATATACTAACAGAGTAATATTAGAATATGAGAAAAAAAGAATTAGTGATAAGAAGTGAGTATTTAATAATGAAGAGTGAAAAGAATTAGAAAATAGTAGAGTGATGCGATATATATTTTAATTGAATAATCGATATATTCTTGAATAGGCCGGTCACTGCGGGCTTTAACGGAAAAGAACCTAATATATTAATAGTAGTATAGCCGGCTGGTAGTAGGTAGTAGTAGTAAGTTAGCTAGTAGTAGTAGTTAGTATAAGTATAAGTAGTAGTAGTAGTATAAGTAGTATTAGTAGTAGTACGTTTTAGCAATCCCCGTGGAAGGATTGAACATTGATAAGCGGTATATGTACCAGATAGCTATAAGTAGAAGTAAAGATAGAATGAGAAGAAGTAATAGATAGCTTATGAGATGAAGAGGTGAAAGAATTAAGAATAAAGAAGAAGTAAAGAAGAAGAAAAGAAGTAATAAAGTATGATAAGGGGAAAAATGAGCACGAATATAACATCACGACTTCAAATTACGTTATATATAAACGTTATATAGGTATAGGTAAAGTTAAGTAGTAGGTTAGATATTTAGTAGTAGTAGTAGTAAATTGTGTTGTAGTTAAGTAGTGGAAACATCGAGTGATTTTATATTACATTATATATATCACACCGTTTATCTTTTCATCTGATATATACATTATATATTATTGCACTAATTACTATATGTTTTAAACACCGAATTATAAATATTATTTATACAATTTTATCAGAGATTTTACTCACAGAGCAACCTCGAAGCACTGAAGTCGATTAAATTACTAAATCATAATTACGTATCAGCGAGAGTATCAGTGAAGAAGAAGTTGAGAGTCATTCTTAATGCTTGGTTTCTTAGAGCCTTGAATTTTGAGTCACAGACATGAATTTATTGGATCTCCTGTATATATAAGTCGGAGCTGGACTGGAGTAAGGGGGGCTCCAGAGGAGGGTCATGTACATTCATGTCTAGCGATAGTGAGGCTGATGTGACGACCGTTAAAGATATGTAAATATATATTATCCTTGATAACTCATATTTTTTATAGCGTAATTGCCCCTCAACTAATTGGAAAAACCCCAGAGAGATGCAGGAATAGCCATCTTCAGTGATGATACTTATATTTTCTGATACTATTATTATAATATATATATATATACCGCTTATCATATTCATCCTTCAATCTAGTGATTCTACCCCACTACTTTACTAACTATAACTTTATAACTACTTAACTACGTACTACTACTTACTAACTACTTACTACTACTAACTACTCATATCTACTATCTTACTTAGACTATTACATCAGATTTTACTCACTACTTATTTTACTACTGGTGACTACCTCACGTCACTTAGTAGTCTATCTCGATTTTTTTTATACTTTCAAAATCTACTATATCTGCTTCGTGATATTACATCTAAATTAATTACAGCGCTATGAAAAAGCCTATATTGAATACACTGTGTCTTTTATGTGTTATAAATCTTTATATACGTGTCATTTCGTTATATTCACAATATTCCTCAATGTCTTAACTTCGTCTGTTTAATATTCTCTTAACTTGTGTATTCTTCTTTTAAGCTTTCTTGCTTATGTCAGGAAGCTCTCTTGGGTCTTTTAATATTGGTCTGACTCAACCTACATTTCAAAACAATAGTATAGGTCTTGAGTGCTTTTAAAATATAAATTATGTTATAGAGTTCGATTATAAATAACTTTAATACATATTTGCAATTCATATAGACATCACATATCTCACTTTAACAGCATTTTTTAAACCAAAATAGCTAAAAAAATGTCTAATTGTAATGAAGAAAAAAATTCCAAAATAACAACAAATGCCCAAGGTAAACATGAGTTAATACACTACGTTAAAAATTAGTAACTACTACTACTACTCGACTACTACTACTAACTTCAACATGAGTACATACTACTACTAACTTACTTACTAAATTACTCATACTAATAAACTACTACTACTACTTAACATACTTACTTAATTCCACTACTTATCTAATACTACATATAAATTTACTATTGAACGTAACTCCAATCAATTGATGTTAAGACTTATTGAGGCATCTCTTATATTTTATTATTTTATAATTATCATTATTATATTATTATTATTTATTATTTTTCTTGTTCCGTTAATATTTTCATTAATTAATTCTTTTCTTATTTAATATATTTGCATAAATTTTTCAGTATTATTATTATATTATTAGTATTTATTATTTTATTATTATTATTATTATTCATTATTAATTATTATTAATTATTATTAATATTATTATATTATTTATATAATTTATTATGTATATAATATAATTATTATTATTATTATTTATTATATATATTATTTTATTATTTTATTATTATTATATTATTATTATTATTAATATTATATTATTATATTATGTTATAATTATTACAATAATTAAGAATATTATTTTTCTATATTATTTTTATTATTTATTATTATATTATTATAATTATTAAATTAAGTATTATTAATTATGATAATTATTATATTAATTATTTAATTATTATTATTATTATTATATTTAATTTATATAGTATTATTATTATATTAATATTATGATTATTAAAAGTATTATTATTTATTATTATTGTTTATATATATGGATCCTAATGTCACTTCTTAGTAAATAGATAGTGACTCACTAATATTATCCTATATCTCATCTCTGAAAACTCTACAATTTAGATCTTATCAGTGGATTATAAGATAATTAACATTATTTTTTGGAATCGTTGTTAAAATTTGTTAGAAAATGTAAATATAATTAAATTAATATATATAATTAATATAAAATTATTCTAATTTTTTATATTTATGATTATTATTAGTGGGGAGTCTAGGATATCATTGGATTATTATTATTATTCATTATTATTATTGTATTACTATTATTATACTATTATTTTATATAATTAATTTAATTTAATATTATTATTTTATTATTATATTATTATTAATTATATATTATTTTATAAATGGTTTTATTAACTTCTCTCTAGTCTAAAATTTTGTAAATGGGGGGCTTCGAGCACTTGATTACGATTATGTAATGAACCACAGTGGGGGACGATTTATTTCATAACCCTATATTGACTATATTATTATTATTAGTTTATCTGAGTAGTGATGCACGGTTAAGTGTAATCTTCCTCTCAGCTGTACACCTAAATACTCTAATGTAACTTGGATTTGATTATTGAGTTTATCCTCTGGAGACCCCTCCCCGTTGATTGAGTGGATTGATGGATATATAAGTTTATCCTATATCTCTCGATTATTAAGTCCTCCAGTGTGATAATAATGTACTTGAGTGAGATGTACTCTCACGTATCCCTGCTATCTCTGAGTTTACTTATGTGAGTATTATTATCACCCTTGGGGTATTTCTCTTATATGTTATTTTTTAATAAAATTACTTAAAATAATACAAATAATTTTATTATTATATATTATTGAAAGATTTATTTTATGTATTATTTGAACGAGATTATACCCATTATATATTATAAATAATGTCTTTTATGCACTTATAATAGGCTTATTCTATTATTCAATTATTACATTATATTATTAAATTATATTTAATCTATATTTTTATTGTATATTTTTTATTATTTTAATTACTCTCATTCTCCACGTCTTTTTGATATTATTTTCTATACAAGGTCTTTCCTAATCTAATCAATCTCCTAAATAATTTACCAAAGAGAGTGTTGATTTCATAATTACCCTAGTTAAGCTATGTGTAGTCTAATGTAAACGCTCCCATATATAATATATATATATAATATATATATATATATATATTATATATATATATATATATATATATTATATATATATACTATATATATACTATATATTATATTATATATATATATATTATATATATATATATATATATAATATATATCGAATATCGAAGAACTCGGCGCGGCCAGAATGTAAACCTTTTCCCTATATAATATAATATATATATATAATTATATATATATA
>JABUQX010086316.1:0-5000 GCA_015478945.1 Trachelipus rathkii | reverse complement strand
GGGGACGAATCAGTTCCTACCCTGTCGTTCCCCGGAAAGCCAAGAGACCCCGACTCTTGCTATCTGTGCGGTATACCCTTGGGGGGTATTCTTTAGTTAAGAAAAAAATTAACTATACTAGAAAATCTATTTAATTTAACGAATACTCGTATAAAAGTCTTACAATGCTTTCTCCTCATATGACAAATAACAATAATTTTTTTTTCATTTTCCTCAACTAAAATTTTACCAGATTCCAAAAAGTATTTTTTTCCCTGTAGCCATTGTAGTTTTTTAGATATGGACTTTTTTTTTCTGAACTAAAAATTTTACAGCATCTCCCAAAATGATATTCTTTTCCCGTACGTTTGTAGTTTTTATATATGGCATGGGTCTTCTTCTAGGGTGGATCAATATATATATATAGATATATATATATTATTATATATATATATATAATATATACTATATTATAATATATATTATATAATATATAATATATAATTATATAAATATATTATTATATACTTATATTATATTATATATAAATATATATATATTATATTATATATATATATATATTATATATATTATATATTATAATTATATATATTATATATACACACAAGTGCATCAGAGGTTTAAGATGCCTTTGTCACGAATGATGCAAAGCATTATGAAACCAATTTCCATGTAAGGATGAACCCCACAGGAAACGTTTTCAGTTGCATACTCACGCCATTAAGTCGTTCATTCATCAGCTATGATATTGATGGCGAAGTACTCTGCGATGTTAGAGCCAGTTGAAATGCTCACCAATTCAAAACCTTGAATATCTTCAAAACCTCGCACACTTTCAACACATTGTGAAATGTTGACCTAGGAGCCATCGCAAAGACCAAGAAAAAATCACCTATAAAGTGTTTAAAGAAGCTAATCAAATCGCCGAGCAACTGGGACTTGATACTGAATATACCACGAATTGTTGGTAGGCAGCAGCACCGCAGAACAAACCTATCAGCAACAAATTCCACGGATTTCTGGAGAAGATCCTTTATAATTCCGTACTGGATTCTATAACCTCTTCTTGGAATATACGGTTTCTACTGAAAAATACACTGCTTTATGCATTAAACAATCTACATCCTTCTCCACATGCTAACTCTAACAACGCATGATTTAAAGAAAAAGACAGCTTTGATTTTAGTAGTTTTAACTTTTATAAGGCATAGAAGAAAGCTAGAACTTTGGTAAAAATTTGGAAGGACAAGAAAACTGAGTAGTGAAGAACTAAAAGATCTTGTCTTCCAAGTTCTTAAAGGAGACCAAACCTTTCTTTCCGTCGACGAAAAAGCTTGATTGATACTACTCGCTTCAGCCAATGCACCACCAGACGAGAGCTCTCTTATCGCAACTTTCTGCAATGCATCAAGACTTGGCTTCTAAAGTATATGAAAGAAGGTTAAAACGGTCTGGCTATGGATAGTGTGACACAGAAATTTGTTTGACAATTATGATTAATTTTATTCAAACAGTAGTGATAAATATTGCTTAAACCCAAGTGATATTACTTTTAAATCAATTTTGAAGCTGCTATATATTTGAATTTTCCTTCATTGTATATTGTATCTTGACATTACATTGTTTAAATTAAAATATCTTTATTTTAATATTAATCATTAATTATCCCATGAAAATTTAGTCATTGGTCTTCTTATATATATATATATATAATATAATTTTATATGCTATATATTTCCGTCTGACCTATAATATATATATATTATATTATATAATAATATATATATATTATATATAATATAATATATATAAATATATATATATAATAAATATAATAATATATATATATATATATATTATATATATACATATATATAATAATACTATATTTATATATTATATAGATATATATATAAGCTCTATTACAATTTTAAAGCTGCCCCCTAGCTTTGGGCATAACTTCGACGCCCATAATATTATATATAATATTAATAATATAATATATATTATAGTATATATATAATTATATATATATTTATAATATATATATATATATATATAATAATAATATATTATATACTATATATATATATATATATAAATATATATATAAATTACATACATATTATATATATATATCTACTATATATATATATAATATACTATATATATATTATATATATATAAGTAATATATATATATTTATATATGTATATATATCATATATATATATTACAATTAATTTCTATCTAACCACGTATCTTAAACTTGCTATTAAAAACGCTTGAGCACTTCACTTAATATAATCTATAAGCTTGCCATTTTATAAATTTTTTATGATTAGAATTAACTAAATATTTGCAATGGATTAACCATTTCATCACAAACATAGCAACATTCTATTAAAACATTAAAATTAAGTTGCAGGCCCCAAATTTCACCTTAAAAATATGACACTAAAAAATTCGGAATTATCATCCTACTTTTACCCTATTAAACACCAAACTGTAGATTATCTTTGCCTCTAAACGTTTTTTCTCGTTGTTTTTCTTTGTCTGCTAGTCATTCTTTCAAGGATTTCAATTTTTCCAAAACTCCACTGTTGTACATTTTTTTTCGAAAATGACTTCAAACTTGGAAAATACAAAGATGGGTCTATTATCTACAAAAGTCACGAGTACCTTTTCGAATTTTTGAGTTTTGTGCTAGCAATGTCGAAATTCAAAAACCCACTTTTTGGGATTTAAATGAAAATTTCGATAATTTTTTCGCGTTCGAGCGAATGGATAAAAATTTCAGGCCTATTAGTCAGAGAAGATGCATATTTTTCATCTTAGTAATTTCTTTGTATATGTATTAGTTTTGAATTTGTTCTTTGGCAATCTATTCCAAAAAAAATTTATGAAATTTTTAAAAAAATTCTTTTGAGTATACGAAAAAATTATCTAAGAAAAAAGATGCATCTCGTCCGACTTACAAGCCCTGATATCTTGATGTATGATCTGGACATGGTAGAAAAAAAACTGCATCTCTATTTCAACTTTTTCAAAACGTTTGAATTTCGAACATGAAAAAAAATTTATATATTAATTTTCTACTCATCCGATCCACATCAAATTTTTAGGGCTTGTATAAACGGGAGATGCATCTTTTTTACTTAATAATTTTTTGGTATACTCAAAAAGGAAAATTTTTTTAAAATTTCCAAAATTTTTTTTTTTTAAAATTTTGTTCCAAGAACAAATCCAAAGCTAATGCATTAAACAAAAGAATTATTAAGTTAAAAAATTGCTGCATTCTCTCCTTGATTATATATGCCCTGAAATTTCCATCCACTGCAACTGAGAAGAGAAAAAAATTATCGCAATTTTTCATTTTCAAGTCCAAAAAAAGTGGTTTAAAATTGACAACGCGAGCATCCAAAACTCAAAAATCGAAAAAGTACTTCGTGACTCTTGCAGGTAATGGGTCCATATAGGCTACACTCAAGTTTAGTGTCATTTCGAAAAAGAATTCTGGGAGTTGATACGAAAAATGTCAATAAAACATGGATTGAAAACACTGAATTCTGAAAGAATTACTACAGAAGCAGAAAAAACACCAAAACAGAACGTTTTACAGAGAGGCAAAAACCTAGGATTTGGTTTATAGGTTCAAAATCGCTGATAATTCCGGAATTTTATGTCCATTTTAGGCAGGTAAAATTCGGGCCCTGTCTTATAACGTCATTCCTCTATAAATATTAGTTTTTTCCAATGTTTCAGGAGTAACTATGTCTTCTATGCGTATGATTAGCAAAATAATAGAAATATGCATCTTGATTGCTCCTACAGCACTCCTGTGGTTGGCTCCTAAATAGTGATCCAATCTACTATCTAAGTTCATTTTCTTGATTTATTTTTGTTGTTTTGACATCTGTTGTTGCAAAGTGTTAGACCTAATTGTAACCTAATTTTTTTCGCTTTAAGAATCCGAATCCGTATGTGTAAATATGGCTTCGAATCCGAATCCGAATCGAGTCCAGCACCCTTGGATTCGAATCGATCCAATCGTGGTGGTGAAATGCTCGCAGCGCAGCTAATCGTCACTCCTCCCATTTAGCGCATCTCATCAACTTTCCCAATCCGAATCCGCATCCAGATTCGATGAGCTACGATCCGGAGTCGAATTCTAACGCATCGGATTCCCCATCACTGATATTATATATTATATACTATATTATATATATAGTATATATATATATATATATATATATAATAATATATATATATATATATATATATATCATATTATTAATATAATTATACCGTAATATGTATTGATATATGTATTTATAGCACATAAGTATTATTATATAATAATTATATATATATATAATATATATATATATATAATTTTTACATATGCTTAGGGTGATTTTTTTTTTTTTTTTGCCTAGGGCGGCATGAATGGTTAAGAGGGCCCTGCTTAAACGGACTATTACCATAAACCTTAATCTATATGGATCGATGATGCAGTAAATTTATAACCAACTATATAGATCGACGATGCAGTAAACTTATATTAAACTTATAATGATTCTTCACTTGTCATAAGCCTATTTCTCTTGTTTGGGTTCTTCCAAATAATTTTTTTTTGCACTAACGAAGTTATCTCGCTTTTCGGTAGCTGTCAAACGTACGATGCTTAAAAAAAGTACGATTTTATCAAATTATTACTATTTTTTTATTATTTAAAATTTTTTATTTTGTTTATTCCTACTTAAATTGATTGTTAGCATCGTATAATAACATTTATGAAAAAAAAATTTCTCCTCAAACTATATATATATATATATTATTATCATAAAGATATATAAATATATATATATATATATATATATATATTATTAATATATTATATATATATAAATATATTATATATATATATTATTATATAATTAGTATATATAATATATTAATTGATTTAATGTTCCGTTATATTTTTATCTTCTCTTTGGT
>JABUQX010086315.1:35000-38840 GCA_015478945.1 Trachelipus rathkii | reverse complement strand
CGCTTCCATCAAGATCTAAAGTTCATGAAAGAAAGGATAAGTGGGATATCAATATGATGTCCGACTATTGTTGGAGCTAGCTTGACGAGGGATATTCCAGACGCTATGCATGTAGATCGTCTACGAAGAAAAGTTACTACTATCGTAGGTATGTTTACATTAACTAAAACCATTCCTTCTATATTACATTCATTGTTGTCCTATATTACTCTTTTATTCATAGTTGTATTATATGTTTAACAATATATCTATCAAAGACATATGTCTTTGATAGATATATGTTAAACATATCATTGCGATTTGTTTTCTCTCCCTTCATATATCCAATATATATATATATATATATATATATATATATATATATATATATATATATATATATATAGAGAGAGAGAGATAGATAATAGAGCATATATATATATCCATATATATATATATATATATATATATATATATATATATATATATCCCAATAATTGTGATAGACACTCTCTAAAAAGATAAAAATCATAAAATTTTACAAATCCGTGTTACACACAATATCTCACAAATGCGATGTGATATGCAAAAACCGATTACATTTTTAGAATCAGCACATCAATAATCAATTGCAGTGAAACCCCGTCCAAGAAATTTCATGTTTACCAGTGTGTTATATACAAAGTAATAAAACAAAAAGTAAATAACTATTTCTTACCTATAGCAAACCATTCACATATTAAAAATAATTAAATGAAAATTGAAAAGTTTCCATTTAAAGATATTAAACTAAACTTCATTTGAATAAGCTCCAAGATTAAAATGACAACATTAGCAGTTCTCCATTTTCAGGGGGATAACCTATTTCTTGTGACTTCATAAATATTTCCTCCTTTTCTAAATATTCTTTCACTTTCGACTGATGACGGTGGGGCTGAAAGGTATTTATTGCTAGTTTTTTCAAATTCATAAAATTATTTCCAGTGTTTTTCCACCAATTGAAGGGAATATTGTCTTCACTGGTCAAAGTAGGCAAACTTATATATTTGTTTATTTCGATGTAATTCCGTATGTAGCCTTATACTTTTATGTACAATCACATCGTCTGAAGAATGGGACTTTCTTTTTTCAATTCTCATACTTTCTTTTATGTATATGACGATTTTGATAGTCTCTTTAAAAACAACCACAAAGAATTGTACGAACCTCAGTCACCTTTCCCTACCACGTAAATCATCGTCAGCAGAAGAAGTCAGGAGCTAAATTTTCTATGTATTTTCACATGCCAACGACTATATTTTACTGATCTATGTTGAAAATTCATTGAATCCAGATCGTAAGAAAGTAAAGCTACACGCAAAGATTTATCACATAGAAACTTAGATAGTCTTTTTCTCTACCGATTTCTTAAGCTCTTCAATGAGTGTAATTATTCCACTGAAGCTTTTGCTTTTAATTGCCTTTATTTAAAGTAAATTTATTGTTAAATGGAAGGATCACTTTGGGCGACTGTTACTTCACGTTTAATGTTTGTTTTAGTGATGTTGTCAAATGGTTCAAGTATAATTCTGCCACTGAAAATCAGTCAACATTTCTGATTGCATTCAGCAGAGCGTATATGGATAGGGGATCTTTTTGTTCAAACAATCTTTTAAGCATATCATAAGTTCTGTTCCAGCGTGTAGAAACGTCTTGAATTAATATATGCTGTTTGACATTCAGCTGCATCTATAAAGCTTTGCAGCTGCCGTTGCTGAATGGCGAAAATGAGAGGATATGCTTCAGCAAGTAAATAAAATATCTTTAACAGACTATACAATATTTAACGTAATACGAAGCGCAAACATGTGAATAAACATGAAATTGATAGCAAGCCACTTATACCAGCTACCATGTTTGGTCCATTATCCTGTATCACTAAATGAATTCTATTTTTTATAAATGTCATGTCCTTATAGGATCTGGACAATGACAAAGATTTTCGCCATATTGGTTTCAAAATTTGGCTATTTTTTTTTTTTGAAAATAAGTTTCTAAAATTTCAATTTTAAATTGAAAATAAATTCTGTGTTGACGTAATTTATTGTTTATAAAGCCCAATATTCGGCCCGAATAGTGTAAAAGCCGAATACCGAATATTTTCGGTATTTCGGCCGAATAGGCCGAATACCGAATACTTACCGAATATTTCGGCAATAATCTTAATATATATATATATATATATATATATATATATATATATATATATATATATATATATATATATATATATATATATATATATATATATATATATATATATATATATATATATATATATATATATATATATAGTTTAAAATATTTTGAACTTAAATACTTAGATTTTGCACAAACCTTAGAGTTTTAATATTGTAAAGTGATTATCTTGATAAGCCTTGTAATCGTAATATCTTATTTCACTCAAAGTCTTAAATTTTTACTTCATTTGTGAAGTGTTTTTCTACTACATCGAAAAAGATATTTATTATTTCATTATTATAGGGATTATCGTTGTACGTCTTGGGAAGAAATAAGAAACGTTGAGTGAACTTCTCCTGAACCTGAAATCATACCACTACATCAATATATTACCGTTCTAAAACTTCCCACCTCTGGAGGTTACATCGCCGAAGCTTTTATATAAGGAAACGGATTTGTGTTTAATGTCGCATATTATGGTGTAAAAACTCAAAAAATTTCCTCAAACCAGAAAGTTATTTTTTCTTTTTGTTGATGATTCCGTTGTTCAGGTATAAAAATTTCATCTGGAAAGCAATAGCCTTACTGCGTAAGATGCTAAATAATATATTTTGGATATATTTTGCAGAAATTATAAATCTATACAATTCAAAATTATTTTTTTCAGTCGTGGCGTTACTAGTTTGTATTTACTAGTAGGTGACGGAGAACAGGAAATTGGTCTGCAGAATGTGCAAGATGCTTAGAAGGTGAAGCCCAAGTTTGGCCACAAGGGAGAAGATGAATAACCAAATTGAAACCACAGTATTTCACCATACACAGAGTTCTTACGAAAGCTGAACCCAGAGGAGCTGCCCATGGGCAAGAAGATGACACCTTCAAAGGATGATAAACTATACTATTTTGGGACATGTCAGGTATGTTTTTCATGTCAGTAAAGAGAGCTGTTTGGGAATCGAGTCAAACATTTGCACGACCTACGTCGTTCTCACTTACTTTATATATCGTTATAGATGGTCAGAATAGCTATAGATAGTCTGTAAATTATTATAAAGCAATGTTATTTGATACCATTGTCGTCGTTCGTAGTTTTAACTTTTAAGTTCTTCTTCCAAGTGGAGAATTATTATATGGTTTCGATGGAATTTTAATTTGCCCTCCCAAGATAATGAAAATGTTTTATCACAGTACTGATTGTAAACACATCATTCATCAAGTATTTTTTGATTCTTATATCAACTAACTATTATAGTTGGATTTTTTATTTTTTTATTTTTAGAAATTTTTCATCAGAAAGCTCAACAAGTTTAATCTGTAATGAGGGTGAGTGCCTTGGAGCACAACTCATGTTGTTAAAATGTTAATTTTATTGTGACCATGATTTTCCTGCCGTTACTTGTATTTATTCTCATATCTTTTATTGACTTTTACGTTCTTGCTCATTGATTACCATTGTCCATTGTAGAAAATTTTAAGCTTGAATTTTCAAGTTAGGAAAGTTTTGAAAAATATCTTGAAAAATACGATTACCTTTTAATTTGCTTGCTCAGGCTTGCATCTACACATTGTGTATGCAATTACTCCATTTTCTCAAGTCATTTCAAGTTCAATGTTGCTAGTCTATGGGCATTATGCCATCCT
>JABUQX010086315.1:22500-30000 GCA_015478945.1 Trachelipus rathkii | reverse complement strand
CTTTGTACGTTGTGTTATAGCCGGGTGACTGTGTTAACAACATTTTGTGTGGTTGTGTGTAAAAGGAAGTGTAGTACTCTCTCTCGTTTTGTATAGATAAATGTTGATTTATATCTTGCTAGGTCAGTATAAAATCTTTAAAATACTAGTTATAATATTTACTAATATCTTTAATATATGAGTATTATGATATATAGTTGAATAGTATGCTTTGAAAGTTAATATCATATTAAATTATTTGTACTTTATAATAATAATATAACTATTATATATTATATAATATATATATATTATCTTTTATAGATATTAATAATATATAGTAAAAGAAATATATGATATTATATTATATTATATACCATTATATTATATTCTTAATATATATATAATATATAAATATATAGTATATATATATATAATATATATTACTATTATATATATATTTATACTATAATATAGTATTATATGTTTTATATATAGAATATATATAATTATTAAAATATTTTGACCGTCATCCGAATTTGCAGAAGGGAAACGAAATAGAGAAGATTTCAGAAGGTAAGAGTGAAGTGAAGAGTAAGGAAAATCTGAAAGTTTAATTGAAAAGAATAAAAATCTTGAAAGGCAGATCAATATGTGCTTTGTGTATTGTATATCAGAGAGAGGCTGTATTGGGATTTATTTTCAAATACTAACTATTTTTTAAATTTTGCTTTTATTACATATTAATTAATTAATTAACATTTATTTATTAATTAAAATCTGAGACTGGAGGGAGCAACATATTTTTTCGGCAACTATTCTCTTTACTTAATTTTTATGTAATTATGTAGATTATATAATAAGAAATTACAAAATGAAAGAAATTTGAAACTTTAAATTTATAGAAGTGTTAAGTCTGTCGTTATTCCCGCTTGTCGTCTGAGTCATTGAAGGCATCATTCTTTATTTCTCTTTTCGTCTTGTTGAATCTTTTCAAATTCTCTTCCCACTGGTGGCAAGGGGTTCGGAATTCCCTGCTTATCACAATATCTTTCTGAATGGTATATAGCGTTATTACCATTATTAATATAATAGTGATAGTGGTAATACTGTTTGTAATCTTATCTAACTAAAGAAATACACCAAGAGGCTATACCGACACGATGGCAGGAGGATCGGAGATCTGTCGTCTCTTGCCTGGTAACGAACGTGGTAGCTATTCCCCCCTCCGGAGGGTCTCCGCGTAACCCCCGCCATCTTTGGTATTTTGGTTGTGCGCCGTGTGGGTGTCCTCCGCCCCTCCCTATCGGGGTAGGGTAAAACGTCCCTCCCTGTGTGATTCTCGCGGTCTGGCTCTCAGAACTCCGCCCTACAATATCCGTGTATACCTTTACAAATAATACATAAATACTTGGAGTGGAAAATCACAAACTACCCCTCTCCAAAAAAAGCCAATTTTTTTTTTTTTTTTTTTCTACATATTTGCCTTACTAGCACTTTACAAGGATACAGAAAAGAATAATTTTCAACTATTTTTCTTATTTCCTGATATTATTTTTTTTTTTATCGTTTACTCGGTAAATTTTGCATCCTCCATTCCAGCAAGGTATCCTGTTTCCGTAGTTTGTTGTTAGTTTTTGAGTATGGATTGTGCTCTTCTAGAGGGCTGTGCAATATATATCAACATTATATGAAGTTAAGTGATTATACATACATATCACTACAGAAGTCTCAACATAACAACTGATAACACAACTATATTAAATATAATATATTATAGATTATATATTATATATACAGTATTACTATTATATAATATATAGAAATACTAATATATATATAATATGGTGATTATTTGGGTTATAAAACCACAATCCATATCTCAAACTACAATAGCTAAAGGGAAAAGACGTACGTTGATTGGAATGCTGGTAAAATTTAGTGCGGGAAATAAAAAAAAAAAAACAATAAAAACATTTCAAAACTACTAGAAGATTTCAGTTTCATAGTTCATCTTGTGATTAAAAATATATTTACTTCTTATAAATATACTACATAAAAAAATAATAAATCATAAATAAAATATATCGGCTATTTTTTTATGCAGCTCGGTCACGAGACATTTCAGTTATACGGTAAAACTAATCGTAGCATCTATCTTAACATATATATATATATATAAAATATAATAGTAATATATTATATATATATTCTTATTATAATATATTATTATATAGGTATTCAGTGAATATAATTGGGTATTACATCCTGTATTAGTTGCTTATAGTCGTTTTGAAAATGGCTTCTGAGATACAACAAATTGCTTGCTTGATAAATATCATGATATATATATATAAGTATGAAATATATATAGATTATATATATATAGTATAGGGTTGTGTGTTATAGTATATATATATATATTATATAGAGTCAGGATTGGATCCGGGTTTTCAGCTGGAAACGTCTACTCGGACCGGAGGTAATCGGCGAGTGTGGTCGGAATCTGGAAATTCGTTTTCAATTGGTGATGAATGTTGTCGGGAGTTCGGTACGTGGACGTTATATAGGACTATATATATATAATTATAGGTTATCATGAGTTAATATATATATATAATTATATATATATTATATATTAGATATATATATATATATATATATATTTATATATATATATAGTATATATAGTGTGGTAGATGATATCAGTATGTATTCTACTAAATGGCTGATATGCAATTGGGTACTTGTAGATCTGTGCGAAACTATATTATATATACTAGGTACTAGATAATACCGAATATATATATATAGGCTCTAGGAATGGGCTACCCATTATACTATATATAACGTATTATTACAAGCTATCATAGGAGTATAAATTACTATTCTTAGCGTATATACTACGGATATATATAATATAATCTCTATTTTTAAAGTTTTATTTATCTTATATTTTTATTCGGTATTTAGTGTTATAGATTCACTGCAATTAAGTATTATGGAATATATAAACTTATTACTACTCTGGCAACTCCTCTCACGTGTAATCGATAGAGTTCGTGATATTAGTAGTGATAATTCCGTTTCAATGCTTATGGAATAACTCCATACTTCTGCGAACCGGATTATCACTGCTGATCTATATTATATAATAATATATATGCAATCTAATATATCACTATAATATATTAGGCTTCGGAATGAATATTTAAGCTATATAGACTATCTCATCATCTGTATAAATTTATATTATGAACCTCAGAATCTAAATATATATATATATATAACTTGTATATTATAGGTATATTTATTATAGATATAATTATATATATATATATATGTATTAGTATATAATATATATGTATTCCTACTAATTATAGTAAAGGTGAAATACGATTAGGAATCTTTAGAGATGAGTTTTTACAATAGCATGCATTGTAGTCATTAGCCATCGAGTTGTTATGCCACTCTGTGAGAGGCTATTGCAAGTCTCGTGCATATCACTTTGCATTATCGTCAAGATAAGAGTGACAGGTACAATAATGAATTTGTTTAATACTCATGATAATTGGGTGGTGTCCGCGTCTTCCTATATAGTCTTTCCACAATGCGAAAGAAGATGACTCGAGAATCAGATTAATCGAGCTTGTGAGCTTTGGATACTGCGAGTAATTCTCCACTCTGAGGGTAGCCACGGAAAACCCTACACGAGCAGAAGGCTTCGAGGACGTCTGCCAAAATGTCAGCGCTCAGCAAGCGACGGTGAGATAGTGTGTTAATCCGAGGAGAGTGATTGTAGGGCCTGATATGATGGAGAATACTTTAGGAGAGGAAGAGTGATTATATTGATATCTCAATTCGTCTTCTGCGAGAAGGGGTAGTGTATAGGACGGAAGGAGAATTGTGTGGCAAACTATGAGTTGTTGAAGTATATACGTGTTATGTTGGCTTTATATTGTTATGGCGGGTGAGAGTAATGCTCAACGCGCAGTGTGGTGCAGTAGATAGGCGCAGGTTATCCTAGTGGTTAATTGATCGGTGATTTAAAACGGGGTGAGTTGTGCTTTTATCGAGTACCGGTGTGCATATAGAAGGTCATCTACGTTGAAGAGAGGTAGATCTTATATCTAATTGGCCGCCCGAATTAGTTGTGATTGAAAGGTCCTGATTAATCATGTGATAGGCCGAAGTGATTTGCGGTCCTAGTAGCAGTGCTTGGCGACAGCCCGGTGAGTGACACGCCAGTTCGACTAAGAAGATGTCTCTCGTGTGTCTTCACGAGTAATACCTGTTCACTAGCAAGCTTCTAAGCATCGCAACAGGACATTATACTTCCAGGCAGAATACTGAGAGATAATGAGCGACTCGGACCGGACGAGGACTATTTCCTCTGTGACTCACAGCTCAAAAGAAGCGCAGGGTCTAGTTCCTCACCTTTTGGAGGAATGTAGAGCCTAGTGAGCCCGCTGATAGTCACATGTGAAAGGTTGACCAGTATGTGACAAAGTGGGTGCGATAAGGTGTAACTCCAGCTGGAGGGTAGTGATGTTTGTGTCTGAGTATGATATTGTCACGGTAGAGGTTAAGGTAGAGTGTCATTGACGCGCTCCTCAGAGAATCGTGCGCAATATTGCCGGTCTCTCGTTCGGGTGCTGGTTGATAGTCAGTCTCTGGACTCTGAGCAATGTCCGGAGACATACCTCTCACTGGAGAAAGATACTATTTGAGTAGCTAGGTATAGGCTGATTAGGTGATGGTAGTATATATTTTATAAACGAATATATTGAGTGTATTATAGTTAATCTCATCTATATGAATATTTTATAGTAATTCAATAAGCTGGAAACTGATTAGGGAATCTTTGTAAGACAAAAGCATATATATATTCGGAATCTTTTAAATAGGAGGATATATATTATATATATATATATTAATATTATTATTTATATTAAGGATATATGTTATATGGTATTATCGTGTATATTAGTATAAATTTTGGTTGAATTCCTCTTTTTATGATTTATTTCTATATATATTATGAGCTAGGAACTTTATCTAACTTATACTCTCGAAAACTACTCGTAGTAATCGAATTATATTAATATTATATATAATATATATAATAATATAATATAGGTATTATATTATATTATATACTATGATTATAATTAAATCCGTATTTTATATTATATTATCAATAGTACTTATTATTTATATTTTGAGTTTATAATTAACTTATACTATGCATTCGTAAATATATCTATTATACGTATATAAATTCTCATTATAGATATATATATATATAATAGTTATATAAATATGTAATATTATATATATAAGGTAATTGAGAATTATGTTGTATAGATATTATATACCGTTTACTACAATGCTGTGTAATTATATGTAAAAAACTTACTATATTATCTTACTCATATATGTGAACTATACTAGGATAATCGTGATAATATTATAGTAGTTATGAGTATTATCTAGGTATTTATTGGAATTACCTGTTTTCATAAGTCTAGAAAACTTCTATAACTCGTAGAATACCGGTATAAAGTCTATATTAAGTATAATTAAATATAGTATATTGATTACGTGAGATAATTGTGAATATACACAGGTTTTTTCATAATAGCTATGGTATTATAATAACTTTATACATCGGTAATAAACTCAATACTCGGTGAATATCTTATTATATCTATATTATATAGTGAATAATAGGTCGGTAATATATATGTTACATAATTCCTGGTAGGTTTTTACATAAACTGTAGGTAAATCATCTATTAAATATTATTTAACTCTTGAGTAAATCTATAATATGGTATGACGATGAGATAAAATATTGATTTATAGTAGATTAATTTTTGTTATGGTTCTTACCGTTGTATATATACACTTGAAGATATAGAGAATACCATGTGTTTTCTATATATAAAGCATAAGACATACTTTTAATACATTATCCCCCTTTGATCTGCCTTACGGATGACTCTCGCGGTCAACTCCGGCGCACTTTGTGTATTTGTTGACCTTTAGTTATTTACGTACTTTCTTGGTTATTAGAAACAAGCTGTACTAATGTGTTAGTGTTACTGACCCTAATAACTGTTAATGGCAGAAAAAAATTTGTATTAGAACTCGGTAGAGTAATCATAATCAGGACTCAAAGAGTTATAAAATGACGAAGAAAAGTACACGGAGATTATTTTTTTCCTTTTATATTTTTGTGACCTTTAATTTGAATAATTTGGAATGGCAACTTTCGGAACTATCCTTGATACATATCTCGGAGTTTTGCGGCTCAACCCTGTCGCACCTGGGCGTGTTACCAGAAATATCCACTTTTCTGTGTCACTCCGGGGATATTACTCACACAAGAGATGTCTAGCTGGCCGAAATCACTTCGGCTATCTACATGATTAATGGACTTTTCTACACTCTGTGAAGTTGGATCGATCTTTTCATAAGGATTGGACTTGAGTTACTTTCTCAACGTAGTAGCCGTATGATAATCATGCATTGGTAAATTGTTATCTCTGGGTCCTTAGTCACAAAATTGGTCTAATAATTTTAAGCGAGTGCAGCAAAGGAAGGGAGTATTTATTTAAATAAATACACATTCAGTGATAGTAACAATAATGGTTTGCGCGCTCAAAGGCAGGGTGATGAGTCGCGTTCTTGGGTTATGGTATGTAAATTAAACACAATTTTCCTTGGAATAGATAGCCTCTCGTCATTCCTTCGAGGGCATCTAACATCCTCTCTCGGATTAATTACACCCTTCTCGTGTGAGGGCTGGATTGAGACTCTCGACTTTGTTGGGTGGCGTCCCTTGTGGGCCCAGGCACACATAACAGCTCTTGTTTTTATGTATCTGTCTATATCTCCTTTGCTGGAAGTAAGGATTCAGACTCTGGAACTCTCTGTTTCTCAGGAAAATACTATACATTTATTAAATTAAGGTATAAAGAGTGCATCACCGAGATTTTGTAGATCGGTTATAAGTATAATGCATATGGACTTTGGCAATAGTTCTTCACAGTAAGTGTATACACTCTAATGACAATGCATGCTGATTGTCCTGCACAGAAGATTCCTATTCGGTGAATTTTCACGCGTTCATATATAGCTAATTTATTGGATATTAATAAACTATCGTTTATAACTTTTGGGTAACCTTAACTTGCTTCTAGAAGTGGATATTTCAATTAATATGTAAATATAAAAGATATTATAGTATATATTAAGTATCGATTTACAGATGCTTGTTTTTGTGACTTTCAAGACGTTTATATGGTAGGATGCAAAGAAGAATAAAACTACATAAAGAATAAATAAGTAATTAAGCTAGTTAATCTAAAAAATATATCATAAAAACTAACAAATATGAGGTGCCTCCCGTTCAATAGAGCAAAGGGGTGATTTTATTTAATAAGGGATGGGAAATTTAGTTTTTTCTCCTACTGAATTTTGGGGGTTAAATAGAGAAGGAGATTAAGCAGTCTT
>JABUQX010086315.1:17500-20000 GCA_015478945.1 Trachelipus rathkii | reverse complement strand
ATATATATATATATATATATATATATATATATATATATATATATATATATATATATATACCCGTGTTACCAGAGTGCAGACGCTTGGACCCAACTCTTTTGCACCCCACAAACCTCTTTCCCAAGCCTCCACCAATTTGGAAAAAGGTTATATATTAATGCTTGAAATTAATAATTCTCAAATTATGGTTCAAAAACAAAAGCTTCTGAAGCCCTTTCAGGGGAGAGTTTGCTTATCTTTTCGTCGTAAATGAGATCTGCACCACTGAAAGACGCTCACTAAATACACTTGTTGAAGGGTATGCTAAGAATTCCCTGACGTCTTCTGCAAGATGTGGAAAACTTTTACAATTATCATTCCACAAGACCAGTGGATATTTATCTGATTCCAAACTTTTTCTCTTTTGATATTCTTCGATCAATGATAGAGTGTTTTTTGACACCTCTGAACAAGACTCTTCATCGCTGCTAAAAGCGAAAAGAACGTTCATGGATTCAGCAATGATCGCTAACAGATGGTAATTGCGTGTCTGTTTGTGTGATCTTTTGCTTTTTATTGGCTGGTGATAATTCTGCCTTTAGCAGCATTTCATCACATAGGCATCTTAAATTAATTTTAACCCTCTGTAAAACACGTGGTTCAAGAAATTATGTTTTGTATCTAGGATTTAGAAAAGTTGCTATTGTACATGCGTCGTTTGAAATCTATTATCTATCTTCAGCATGAGTGTTTATGTATCTTTAAAAGATCTTTATTTTTAATATATATATATATATATATATATATATATATATATATATATATATATATATATATATATATATATATATATATATATATATATATATATATATATATATATATATATAAAAGGTAATACACATGTTTAATAATTCATTGATGAATACTATCCGCTATCCGCAAAAGATTTATGCCGATGAGGTTGCGGATGCGGATAGTGAAAATGCGGATGAGGTTGCGGATGCGGATATCCGCTACACCTCTAATATATATATATATATATATTTATATATATATATAAATATATATATATATATATATATATATATATATATATATATATATATATATATATATATATATATAGCGGGTCAATCGATATATACAATATTTGGAGTCAGTCATAAGATTCATAAATAATCATATACTAAGCCTTAAAAAATATTGTTATTTAACACAAAAATCTGGAAAAACTCCCCTTTCTAATAAACCAATTGTTTATTTAAAATTCTGCACCCCAAACTATCTGCATAAACATAGAATAGAATATATATATATATATATATATATATATATATATATATATATATATATATATATATATATATATATATATATATATATATATATATATATATATATATATATATATATATATATATATATATATATATATATATATATATATATATATAAGACCGTAGACGTTCAGGGGGTTAAAACCCTCCCGAAATTATTTAAGCAATTAAAATTTTTTGATATCTTAAGTATCTTAATTTTAATTTCTAATAATAATAATAATAAAAATAATAGTTAATGAAAACAAATTAAGAGTATATATTAATTGAATGGGACAGTCTCGATAGGCCCATGTTGCTTCTAACTGGTTCTTTGTTTCCTTATCTCTATCGGAGGTAATACTACGAACTTTGATATAAATAATGACTTTCTGATTGGACAACGATATGATGGTGTAAAAGCAATGAAGAAATGTTTTAGAGGTGTTTAAGCTGTCGAAAATATCCAGCGGCGTTAGATGTTCATTGCTGTTCACATCCATGTGAAGTACAACACATTAGAAACTTTATGGCACATCGAATGCAACTATATGCTGCAATTTTTTATTGCCAAGGTGAACTTAATAAAAAAAAGGAGGAAAGATTTTTTCAGACATAAAAAAGGACAAAACTCAGACGAATGGGCAAAACAACTTGGGTAGAAAGTTCCGATGGATTGTTATGATGTAGAGAAATTTTAAAGCATTTGTTGAAGCTTTAGAGGAGCTTGAATGGATCAAGATATTAAACCTTCTTCAAAAAACTCAGATCTTTTGAAATCTGTAAGCAAAAGCAAATTTGCTATAAGTTTATTTATTTATGTCTTTAACTTTATTCTCAAACACTCTTTCATTATGTATTACATTGCATTCTCCATAATTAGTGACAGCAACTGCTCTTAATCATATTGGAAATGTGATGTTTGTTTAGAAGGGTTTTCAAGCAAACATCAACGAAACATTTTCAAACATTTTGGAAGTTGCAACAGAACTTCTGCTTTCTGATAATGAAGAAATTAGAATGCCTCCTGTGAGAATCAATTTAAAATGAAAAGATATAGGGCAATTACAATTTATTTTCTTGATGATTTTTCAAACCAGTTAGAGAGCAAGTTCGCGAATCATAGATCCATACTTACTAATCTTTGTAAAGTCACTCATCCCAATATCTATTAAAAATTTTGCGAATTTTGTAAATAAACT
>JABUQX010086315.1:10000-15000 GCA_015478945.1 Trachelipus rathkii | reverse complement strand
TCACTCTTTCCCGCTTGAGCGGGGTAGTGGTACGTACAGCCTCTCCCACTCACACCTCCCCTCATCTCGCCCTCACCCACCTCCTCCACCCCACTCTATCCCTCGCCAAAACCCTACCCTCTTCCTCCCTCATCCCTCCCTCCTCCAGCATCTCCTTTATTCCATCCATCCACCTCCTTCTTGGTCTCCCCCTTCCTCTCCTTCCTATCCCCTCCGCCTCCCAAACTCTCCTAACCACTCTCTGTTCCTCCATTCTCACCAAATGTCCATACCATCTTAACATTCCTTTCTCCGCTCTTCCCACCAACCCATTCCTCCAATCACATCTCTCCCTCACCACCCTATTCCTAATCCTCTCCCTTCTACTAACCCCACAAACCGCTCTCAACCCTTTCATCTCAAATACTTCCAACTTCTTCCTGGACCTGGCATTCAACCCCCACGTTTCACACCCATACAACACCGCTGGTACACAAATTTTTTCAAACATACTTATCTTAACTTTCTGTGATAAATCCCCCCCTTTCCATACTTCTCTCAGACCACTCAAAGCTCTCATTCCTTCTCCTACTCTGTGTTCTATCTCCTCCTTCATCCCTCCCCCCTTACCCAAATCCATCCCTAAATATCTAAAAATCTTTACTTCTTCCAAAACTACACCCCCCACTCGAACCTCTAACCCCTCCCCCTCCTCTCTTTCCTCCTCCTCAAACACTAACACTTTACTCTTACCAGGATTTATTTTAAGCCCCTTTTGTCCGCACATTCTCTCAAACTCCCTCACCAAATACCTCAGCCCTTCCGCGTTCTTCGCCACTAGGGCAGTATCATCCGCAAACAGTATCATGTTCACTTCCCTTCTAGCATTCCCATTTGTCAATTCCACCCCCCTCCCCTCCCTCACCATTCCTCTACAAACACTCTCCATAAACAAATTGAATAGCCACGGCGACATTACACACCCCTGCCTCAGTCCTCTCACCACCCCAAACATCTCACTCTCCCCTCCTAACACTCTCACACACATTCTACTGTTCCTATAAAAGGCCCTAATACCTTTACCTAGTTTACCCCCCACTCCATTTTCCTCCAGTACCCTCCACAATTCACCCCTATTCACTCTATCATATGCTTTCTCTAAATCTAAAAAACACCCATACACTTTCCCTTTCCTCTCTATACTTTTCTCCACAAGCATCTTTAGTGTGAACACCTGGTCCACACACCCTCTACCCTCCCTAAATCCTCCTTGTTCTTCACCCATTCTTCCCTCCGTTAACCCTCTCACTCTCTCAATCAGTATTCTACCATACACTTTCCCTACCACACTTAAAAGACATATACCTCTATAATTCCCACATTCCATCCTATCCCCTTTCCCCTTATACAGGGGCACCAAACATCCATCCTCCCAATCCTGTGGTACCTCACCACTCCTCCAACATATATTATATAACCTGTACAACCATTCCTCCACCCCTATACCTCCATTCTGTAACATTTCCATTCTCACCCCATCCATACCTGCGGACTTCCCTTTTTTTCCTTTATTCAAAGCCCTACTAATTTCCTCCATTTGTATTTCATCCTCCCCCTCCCCCCCCAATTCACCCCCCCTCCTCCCCCCTTGCAAAACAACCTCCCCCCCCCCCCCCCCCTCATTTAATAATCCACTAAAATACTCCCCCCACCTCTTCCTCACCTTATCCTCTCCTCCTATCCACTCCCCATCTCCTCCCTTGATCCTCTCCCCCAACCCCTCTTTCTTCTTCCTTTTTTTATACTTCTTTCCAGAACATCTTGCTTCCCGATTCAAAATCTTCCGTCACCTTTCTACACCACTCATCTTTTGCTCTTCTCTTCGCCCTCTCCACCGCCCTCTTTGCTTCCACTCTAACCCTTCTATATTCCTCCCAGCTTTCCTCTCTCCTACTTCCCAACCATTTCACATAAGCCTCCTTTTTCCTTTTCACCACCTCCTTCACCTCCTCACTCCACCATTCACTCCCTTTCCTTATAATATATATATATATATATATATATATATATATATATATATTATATATATATATTATATGTTATATATTGTATGTTAACTATAGCCTTTATATATATTAATATATATTATATATATATATATATAGTTATATATAATTATATATATATATTAATATAATATATAATATATTATATATATATATAATATATTTATGTATATTATACTATATTTCTCACTTTCTCGCAGCGGCCCTCGTGAGGGTCAGTCCCTGTCTTTTGCAATGCTTCTCAAACAAGAACCCTCTCTTCGTACAGTCGATGTTCCTCCACCTGATCCAGCGTCCATCCCCTCTTCGCCACAGCCGCCGCCACTCCATCCTTCCATCTTTTCCTTGGTCGTCCCGCCAGTCTTCTACCTGCAGGCTGCCATGCATAAAATCTTGCCGGGTATCTATCTTCATCCATCCTTCTGATGTGTCCATTCCATCCCAGTTGTTGTCTCTCGATCAGATCCTCCACCGCCTCGACCCCCAACTCCTCTCTTATCTCTTATCTTATCTTAACAACCTTCCGAAAGGAAGCAAAATTCACAATTTCTGCGAGGGAATTTCCTCCATTTGGAAGAATATTTGACAAACTAAATGGGAAAGTGAAGAATTTCTTCTGTTTTTCAAGAATTTTTGCCAAATCAAAAACGACAGAAGGCGCGTATTAAGGAGGTTTAATACCTCGACCAAGTTTGATGATATCATGGACAACGTTTTTTTTATAATTGATATTAGGGTTGGGGATTTTTTTGATTTTTTTAAGAAAAATATCAATTTTTTATTATTTTTTTGTTTTTATTTTTATTTTTACACATTCGTGAAGTCACGCGAGATATAATTTGTAAACAAACTTTCTTTAAGACGATATAGTATTATTTTTTGTGATTTATTCATTCAAAATATCAATCAAATGGAAAAAAATTTGTGTTTAAACTAAATTTTACTTTGGTTAGCTATAAACATTCATAAAATAGGGCCTAGGCTCTGCAACTGGCAGATGGGCCTATCGAGACTACCATTATATTAAAATATATTAAAAAACTTCATAATATATGGTTTTATTTTAATTTTTCATTTCTATTGAACCAAATCAATTAAATAGATAAAAAAAATATTTAAAAAAAAAAATATATATATAAAAAAGAAAAAAAATACAAAAAAAAATAATAAAAAAAAATTAAAAATCATGATTTTTTTTATACAAAAATAAGTAAAAAATCCATTTATTTTCTTAATTTTTATATATATATATATATAATATATATATATATATATATATATATATATATATTATTATACTAATAAAAAATGTATTACTATATAATATTATATATATATATTAAAATGTTTTATAGAAAATGTATATTATATATATATTAAAATTTTATGATATCTATTATATTTTATTATATACATATTAGTAAAAAACATGTGTATTGCATGTATATATATATATATTATATATATAATATATATATTTTATATATAATATATATATATATTATATATATATATATATATATATATAAAACTAGAAATACCAACTATCAGCAAAATGAACCATAATTAAATGGGAATTTGCACATGACGTCAGAGAACCTTTGTTTTATTTTTTGATGATCTAAGAACCAGTGGTTTCCAAAGGGGGTACGCGTAACCCGGGGGTTAGGCAGAGTAGATACTTGGGGAGATACGCCAAAAGAGTAGCCTCAACGATCAGCTCTGCCGGTACTGTACGATCTTGTATCAAGTGAGTGATATATATCATATATATATATATATATTTATATATATATATATATATATTATATATATATATATATATATATATATATATAATATATAATATATATATTATATATATATATTATAATAATAATATATATATTTATATATATATATATATACTATATATATATTATATATTATTATAATGAATGAAAATCTATGGTTATTTGATGATTATCCAAAACTTCAAATGTTTTAGAAAATGCTACAAACTTTGAAAAAATTTTGTGAAAAATGTTAAAGAAATTTTTAAAATTATTATAACTTTTATGTTATGCTGACTGTATGTAAACTAGTATATATATATATTATATTTATATATTATATATATATATATAAAATATGGAAATATTATATATATATAAATATATATATACTATTATATATATATATATATATATATTTTGTTATAAAATATATTCTACTATTTGTAACAATTAAGTCACAATTTAGGGTGGCCAAAAAATATCGATATATCGAAATATCGATATTTTTTGGCTCGATATTCGAATATTTTTGGGCGATATCTTTCTTAGGCGATATAACCGATATTTCGATATCTTTTCTTACTATCGAAAATCCGATAGTCTTTTCAAAAATAAAATTGTTTTAAAAGGCCGGGAAAAAAATAAAATCTTATCCCCCTCTTCCCGACACCCTGAAGTTATGAAACTCTCTTTTTCCCCATATTTCGTTCTTCGTCCGTCCCCCAATGTCGTGTATAAAATAAATCGAAAAATTGGGGTTTTAGATTTTTCGTCTTTTCGGGAACCAAAAATAGGGAGAGGGGGGATCGACATGGCACATACCACATAGTCAAATTGTCTTCTGAGTATTCACTAATCACTATTCAGTTATTCAGTGGCAAGACTTTGCAGTCCACTCGAGACCAGCCTGATCCTGATTTACGTGTAGCTCTATGGAGTGTGTTCAGTGTCAGTGTGGACGAAGATAATCCTTGCAGAAATCTAATACCGGAACAGGACTCCTGTGAGCTGGTTTACAGTTAACATACCGAGTACCGACTAGTTTAATCATCTACTGGCGATTACGATTGTTTCTTTAAATATGTATTAACTAACCTTACAACGCATTTATGATAAGCCATTACTAGAAGTTAGTATTTGTGGGTATAACATCACTAAAGCTTTTCTTATGATAAGTCTT
>JABUQX010086314.1:35000-48088 GCA_015478945.1 Trachelipus rathkii | reverse complement strand
TGCCAAGTCATCTGCATAACCCACATATGCTCCGGGTCAACCTCTAAACTCCTTTTACACCCCTGACTGTGTCCAAACACGCTACAAATGTACTCATGACAGCACACCCGCCCAGCCCTGTTCATCTCGTTTTTTATCCCTGCCCACCTTATTGCCATTCAATGCTCCCATTGCCTTATCAGTCTGCCTCCCACCATAAATCCCTCCAACCTCCCCTGTGGCACCAAACTGGGAATGGACTGTCTGGAGAATGGAATGGACATCCACCACCACCACGCCACCAGGTGGTAGTAAATTTTCACGCTATGGCACTACCGACCAGGCGACGTCCGCCAATTTACACGTCCATCAATTTAACGCATACATGGTGATGCGCGCTGCTGTCATTGCTATTATTATTGGTTGTTACGGCTGCTGCTATTGCCGCCGTCATACGGTTACATATTACATTACATACAGGGCTGGCTGGCTGGCTGCTGCTACATATTACGCTTTCGCTGCTGCTGCCACATGGCTGCTGCCACAGCCACAATATTGGTTACATTGGCTACACATACATATGCCATACACAAGCATGCGCTGGCATACGAACCCCAGCATTGCACCGTCCGGTCGTTCACCCGCCCAACCACCATCCAATAGGTATAGGAGATATAGGTGAAGAGAGAGAGAGAGAGAGAGAACATTCAACAAAATGTAATGAATTTTAACTGAAACCACAGGAGACAGGAACATGCTGAACAACAAAAATGAGAAAAATGCACATGCATCAAACACAGCAACCATGAGAAAGTATTTCTACAACACCCCAGAGAATGCAAAACAAAACTAGAAGTTCAAACTTAGAAGAGTGAAAGAGAGAGAAGGAGAGTATCAACGTCCACCACGCCCGCCACGTATATAAATATTTATAATTTATTTGAGATAGAGCAGAGAGAGAGCATATATATATATATATATATATATATATATATATATACATATGTATAAAAATATATAAATACGTTACATATATATACGTATATATATATATATTTTATATGGACATATATATATATATATATATATATATATATATATATATTGTCATGAGTCTAGTGACTCATGGCATCTATTTTGATCAACCTTCCAATTTTTTTACGAAGCAGAAAAGTGTCCAGGTTAAAAGAAAAACTTATTGTTTTCTCAAAAGAAGTTCAGGTAAACAGTTGTGTTGAATTCCTCTGAGTTATAAGGATTCATTACAAAATTGTGATTGCCGACTTTATAAGGATTTTTACTAAGTTGTTATTATCAGCTTTCCAAGGATTTATTTACGAGCTGTGATTCCAGCTTTATAAAGGACAAATTCTCCCAAAAAAATTGGTATGTATAGTTAAATATAAAGTGATGTTTACGATAGTTTAAAATCTAAAAGGAGGAATAGGATTTATGATTTGCTGTTTAAATGTAACGAAATAACGTTTAAAGTTTAATTAAAATATATCAGTGTTAAAGCGTAAATTGTGGAAAAGGAGATACGATTGTTAGAATACGATGCGTGTGAAAGAAGAGCATCCACCATAGAGAGGGAATTGTTGGCTATCAGGTGGGGAATCAAGAGTTTCCGTCCATTTTTGTTGGGTCAGGAGTTTATTTTATACACAGATCACCGCCCACTAGTGTACCTCCACACAATGAAGTTAGTAGATAGTAAGTTGGCTCGTGTCTTGGACGATTTAAGCGAGTACAGTTTTCAGGTCCATTATTTTCCGGGAAAGGAAAACATCTTTGCTGATACATGGTCTCGTTGTCAAAGGAAACAAGAGGAAGAAACCGATGTCATAAATCTGGAGGCCCTACCAAGAGGTCTAGAGGTAATAAGGGTGGTACCAGGAGGTGCTGATTCCTTGTTTTTGAGCTTGCAGGAAGTTTTAAAAAAGGAGCAATTACAGAAGAAGGACCACCAAGAATTAAGGAAATTCCTACTAGAGGTTTTGATAAACAACAGGAAGATGTATGGGTTAGATAAACAACCCAAATCACTCAAATATTTAAAAACCATCAGTATTTCAGGAAGGGAACCAATCCCAGAGGTATTATTGGCAGCTAGCGATGAGTTCAACTTGAAGATCTGGCTGCATCACGGGACTTGTTGTTCAGTTGTATATATGGGACCCAAAGCAAGGAAACGAGAAGATTTAAAAAGCATTCACATTCAGGTATTAGGAGGTACCCATTTCAATCCATTAAGAGATAATGGTACGTTCCAGATGAATAAGGATGACACGATAGTAGACGAATTAGCAATCGAAGATCAAGAGGTACCATCTGAGGAAGAAAATGAAGGATTCATGGACAGTGAAGAAAGTGAGGCAGAAAACTTATTAGAACACCCACCAGAAGAGGGACTTGGGGTAAACCTATTAATGAAGGAAAGAGGACACCAGTCTCGGTTAAGTTGCAACCACAAGTTATCAGGAGTTGCATGGCAAGACATTTCCATTGGCGAAACATCTAGGTGTGCCTTTTTAGATACAGGATCTGTTATTAGTTTGGTCCAGGAAACTGTCATCAGGGAGTTGGAACGATTTGGACTTATTTTGAGGGAATGGAGTGTGGACATCACATTAAATCACCACCAAAATTGTTGAATGCACCACAGCAGTAGCTATCAGGATAGATACACGCTACAGGAAAACAGTATTACCATTGGTAGTTGTTAAGGATGGGTTCATTCCGGCATGTTTTCTTTTGGGAATGAATTACTTGGTGGAAACAGAAGCGATTCTGGATTTTGGTGAAGGCATCATCGCACACGGGGATGATGAGGATCAGGTTAGTGATGGTTTTCTTGTTAATGTGTATAATGTAATAGCGTGTGATAATAATAGGATTAACAATATCATAACATTAAACGAAATAATGACATTACAGGAAAGATCTAAGGTGATAAAGGAATTGAAGAAGAGGGTTAAGAATAAAAAACAAATTCTTAAAACGGATGTGTCTTTAAAGGAATTTTATAGATATAAGGAGGATCTATTAATGAACGATGCTATATTAGTTAAAAGGATGAAGAACGACAAGTTGTGTGCAGTAATAGGGTTTAAACAGATGGTCAGCATCTGTGTAGTAATACACCGAAACATGGCACACATAGGACAAGGAAAATTAACAGACTTGATGGCAAGGTACGTATGGCATCCAAAAGGTCATACCATAATCCAGGAAGTATGAGGACATGTCCCACTTGTCAGCTAAATAAGGTAGATCACAAGGTAATATTCCCACCAGTTTGGAAAATCCAAGTTGCTAATCCTTTCGAGTTAGTGGCAATTGATGTAATGGCCATGCCAAAAACAAGGAGAGGAAATGTTGCTTGTCTAGTGGCTGTGGACCACTGCAGCAAATGGGTCTCAGTCAGACCACTAAAGGACAAATCAGCCAGAAGTGTCACGGGGGCATTTGAAGATCAGATGTTACCAACATTCTTGAAGCCCCCATACAAGGTTTTAACAGATAATGGGGTGGAATTCAAAAGTAACAGGTTTAGGGACATGCTCAAAAGGTACAACATAGATCATATATTCAGCAGTCCTTATAAGCCATCTTCAAACGGGGCAGTAGAGCGCACAAACCGTACGTTTGCAGAGTTCCTGAAGAACATAGTGACAAAGGACCAGGAGTGGGATGACTGCTTACCCAGGGTGGTTATAATTTATAACAACACAAAACACTCAGAACTTGGAATGACACCAGCCGAAAAACTATTAACCCAAACACATAAGGAGGGAAAGGTATTACCGATCTCTATGGAGGAGCAAAGCAAATGGAAGGAAGGACATCCAAACTGGCTCCCCTATGCAGTAGGAGTTAAGGTTAAAAGGAAGATTATTTCGGCAGATCGGTCCTTAGAGAAAAAACTAGGTGAAAGATATGAAGGCCCATTCACGGTTGTCAAAGTAATAGCTGGTGGAATGACATATGATGTTGAGGGTCAGGGTAAAACCATGAGGGTCCATTATGCACATTTAAAAGTATGGGCAGACCCACCAGATTACCTCAGGCAGTATTTTGAGAATGAAAAAGGTGAAGTCCATCCACACAATGAATATAGGGCTGAAATAACAACAGAGGATGAAATAGAGGAAGCACCAGCAGGTATCATATATAGTACGTTCCCAGAGAGAGTAAAAGAGAAAAGAAGAGGTAGGACGGAAATCAAGGAAACATGGGACCTTCTACAATTGGCCATTGGCAAAACAGGCCAAGAAGATATTGGAATTCAAACGGAACATTTAGGAGAGGATAAGGAAACACAAACAGAGGCAGAACCTATTCCATCTCCTATAGATACTAGTGATCTATTGGACTGGGTGGATTCAGCACCAGAGGATACAACTTCAGATGCGGGATTTGATCTACAGAATTTCGAAAGAGAGCTAAGGTTCCCTAATGACAGTTACACCATAGGTATAACCATTTCAGACGCTACTGAAGAGGAAGAGGAGGTTTCAGGAAGCATAACTTCGATACATGATGAGGATATACAGGTAGATAATCATGTTACAGGTAATTTAAATATCCCTTTTTATAATTTCAGATCCATTCATGAGGAACTAAGAGAAGTTGGTGAGGATCCTGAACAAATGATGTCGGCTGATGGGTCAGAAGGACAGGAAGGAACCCAACAAGGATCGGAGATTGAACATCGGCCAATGACACGGTCAAGAGGGTCAGCTCCAGATCTTCCGAATGTACAAAAAAGGGTATTGGAGTATGAAAGGAGGGCTGAGGAGAGAAGGGCGTCTAGTGGAAACTAGGTTAGTTTACTACTCTTGTTTATATTATTATTGAATCTTGTTTATTATTGTTTGTTTTATGGGATGTTTTTCCTTCTTTAAAGATTGGGTTTCCAATCTTGAAGGGGTGAGTAGTGTCATGAGTCTAGTGACTCATGGCATCTATTTTGATCAACCTTCCAATTTTTTTACGAAGCAGAAAAGTGTCCAGGTTAAAAGAAAAACTTATTGTTTTCTCAAAAGAAGTTCAGGTAAACAGTTGTGTTGAATTCCAGCTTAAAAGTGTCTAAGGATTAATTACAAAAATTGTGATTGCCGACTTTATAAGGATTTTTACTAAGTTGTTATTATCAGCTTTCCAAGGATTTATTTACGAGCTGTGATTCCAGCTTTATAAAGGACAAATTCTCCCAAAAAAATTGGTATGTATAGTTAAATATAAAGTGATGTTTACGATAGTTTAAAATCTAAAAGGAGGAATAGGATTTATGATTTGCTGTTTAAATGTAACGAAATAACGTTTAAAGTTTAATTAAAATATATCAGTGTTAAAGCGTAAATTGTGGAAAGTTAGATACGAATAAACTAGGGAACATTGTTAGAATACGAGGAATTACCAAAGAATATTTTAAATCTATATATGGGATCTTTTCGGTTTGAAGGACAATGAAAGTTATATTAAGAATAGTCAATGATAAATGAAAGTTTAGAGTAAGGATGACATGGTAATCTATAGGAAGGGATAGTCGAAAGGATTTAAAGGAGAAATTATATATATGTATATGTGTATGTGTGTGTGTGTGCGTGTGTGTGTTTAGAAACATATACAAAGGTGTAAAAAAAGGATTCTTAAGATATGGGAAGTTAACATTGAGGAAAAGAGCACGCATACGAATTTAGATAACAATTTCGGTAGAAATAGAAGAAGCAATTTTAAAGGCCTTGGAATCACTCCTAGAATTGTCAGTATTTATCACACACACATTAACCACATTACCAGCATCACATTTAATCAAGCAATTCATTTAATTCTGGAGCATTTTAACTGAACCTCAGCCACCTATCTGCACTCCTTATGAATTTGTCAGATTCACCACACACACACACATTACCATTATTATTATTATTATTATTATTATTATTATTATTATTATAACGATTATTACTTGGTCAATCTCGATGTGGATAACTATTGGCGTTATTAAATTAATATTTTGCTATTAGTGAGCCAATAATTAATGGTTGGTTATTTTATGATTTTCAGGGAGACGAGTTTGGAGCCGAGGTTAGACCCGAGTTTTCGAGCCAAGTTTAGAGCCAAGTTCAAAGCCGAGTCTAGGACCCAACTCAAAGATTGGATTCCGATCGGACCCAGACGCAAGGTTAAGTCCGATAAGGTCACGACCGGATATTAAGGCCAAGGCTGCAATTAATAGCCAACTAAGCTTCCAGCTAAATTTAGAGGCCGAAGTTAACCCTAGGTTAGCTACTGAGGTTTAAAAACAGACTACGGAAGATTCCCAAGGTCGAAAGGTCACACAGGTCGTGTGTTTCAATTGGATCAGGTTATTCAAAGGAGTAAAGAGCACCTTCCGAAGGGTCATTCGTCTAAATAACGACATTAAAAAGGAAGTATTGCTCTTGTACCTTTTATAAATAATTTAAACTGAATTTGTAAATAATAAACATAACCCGGGTTTATATTGTACTGTATATTTTGTTTCGAACTAAATTGGTATATATTATTTAGCTTAGGTTAGTAATAGGGTGTTTATGAATTAACGTTAAAACAGCCATAGGTAGATAGGATTAATATTGAAATACTTAATTATTCATATTATTTATTATATATAAGAAAAACCCAACTTTCGTGTCTTTCAATCCTTTTGTTCTTCTTTCACTGTAACAGGAAAAGTCCTCTGTAAAGGAACGCAACTTTTGCCTCCCATACTGTATCAAAAGGTCGCACAGTTTAGCATCCCATTGCACGGATGTTATCTGCATCATTAATATATATATATATATATATATATATATATATATATTGAGAGAGAGAGAGAGAGAGAGAGAGAGAGAGAGAGAGAGAGGAGAGAGAGAGAGAGAGAGAGAGAGAGAGAGAGAGAGAGAGAGAGAGAGAGAGAGAGACAGGGAAGGAATGGATGAGAAGGAAGGAAGGAGAGAATGGAATGGAGTGACATACATATTTTACATATATCTTTTCTTTCTTCTTCTCCACCTTATTTCCCAAGATTGAGTGCCACAAGATCGGAAAGAGGCTGAGATGATTGCCCGAAAAAGAAAGTCCAGGCCCACTGGCCCCCAGGTCTTATTAATTAGTGAAAGCTCGTCACAGACAGAAATACACCCTAAAGTTTCATGGAACCGCGCGTGACGGACCTCACTTTGTAATCGTCAATGGGTGGGTTCATCCCTTTGCCCAGGTGGGCCACAAATCCATGAACCCATACAAACCTCCCTGCCATTCTCTCCCTCCTATCACGCACCTTTTATTCTCGCATCTGCCAACCCCCCCCCATTTCTCCTTCAGACATTCGTTCACCGACTCAATCCACTTTCGCTTCTCGCAGCCGGTCGGTTCCCAACACACTCTCCACTATACATCCGCTTAACCAACCGACTATTTCATCCTTTCCACGTGACCAAACCATTTCAACATATTACTTTCATTTATTATCTCATTTACCCTTTTCACCACAACTTCTAATACGTTCATTCCTCATTTTATTAATTCTTCACACACCACGCCCCTAAGATAATCCAACTGAACACATTCAACTTTAGATCTATGTTTTTTATTCAAGATGATCGCTAACAGGCACCAACACAGGTAACAACATACCCTCATGTGAGAAGCCTCTAGCGCACTCAAGACTTAGTCCCTTTACACCACCTCAACGATTTAATTGCACCAGCAACCTTCCTGCCATTCACAACTTTCTCCTACTACACCCAGCATCATCTGTTCCTTCTCATCCAACAACACATACCCTAAATATTCAAACTCAGACACTTGCTCCAGCTGCTCACCATCTAACATATAACTTCACACTGAGGACTGTCCTCACTACAACCATAACCTTACTTCTTATTACCTACATTTACTTTCAAAACCCTCCTTTTACACACATCTCTACCAATCATCTCAAACTCTCTCAGATTCGCCACACAGAACCAAATCATCCACATATATAGGTAAGGTACCCTCCACTCATCTCCATTCCCATCATTCTAACACCATTCATGCCATCCCCACCTCTCATAACCCCATCCCTATACAAATTGAATAACCAAGGAGACATAACACACCCTGTCTCACTTCTACTAATCCTAAACCAATCACCATTGACACCATTTATTTTTTGCATACATGCTTCATCATTAAGTCATGCGGAACTTGCTTCACTCAGAAGTCGCCCTGCAATCACCAAACATCACAGATTTGGAAGGCCATATTGCCATACGTTTGTTAGAACGAGACACCGTGAGCGTATCACTCACCAAAGCTGGTGAATCATTTGTTTCCATAAAGATGCCCGCCACATCCTCTACCACTCTAAACGCACCTTCACCAATCAGTCCTCAGTCACTCTACGCTCAATTTCAGCCAAAAATACCAGCATATATACCTTCCCTCCTACAACACTCACAAACTTATCTCCATAATTTCACAGTGTCTCTTCTCCCTCTTCTACCCCCCATATATGGGTACCACAATGCTCTCTCCAATCCCCTTGGAACCATACCCCATAAACGCTTTATTACACAACTTCCAACCAATCAATCACCATGTCGCCTGCCTCTTTGATCATTTCCTAGTACTTACTTCCTCCATACCCAGTAGATTTACCATATTCTTCAACTTTCACCCTACCCATTACCTCCTCCTTACTAATAATCTTCATTCCCAAAATACCTATTCCTTGCACCATCAAAACCACACACATTCACTAACACCTCATCATTACTGTTAATATTGTGCAGATTTTCGAAGTGTTCTCTTCACACTCTCACATCCATTTCTTCATCAGTTACAAAAAGCACCATCCCTATTCATTCTTCTTCTGAGAACTCGTCTTCCCGACCTTCCAGCCTGACTTTGTCCCTATTCATCCTTCCTTCCAACTATTTACTCCCTACGTATAATTTTTTTTTTTTTTTCCTTATAATTCCAAGCATCTTTTGAAACTTCATCATTTGCTTTTAACAACCACGCTTCTCTTTTACCTTTAACCGCTTTCATCACTTCTTCATTCCACCATTTGCTGTTAACATTCTTACTTCCTACTTCTAGCACATCCACACACTTCCTTTTCTGCACTACTAACAATTGTTTCCTTCATTTGCCCCCAGATTTGTTTAGTTTCAATTTGTTCACATTCATTGATTTACTAGCGAGTGCCTTGGTATAATTTCTTGTCCTTATTAATCTTGCTCACTTAACTTCTCACTCTTAATTTTACCCCATTCTTTCGTATCACCTTCCTCTCTATCCAAGCCCCCACTTACTTAATTTTACATAGAGCAACATAATGATCCGATAATCCCATTCCTAAAACCTCTCACTGATTTAACATCCAACACATATTTCAACATCTCCTCTTCACCAACACAAAAATCAATCATACTTTTCACACTCGATACCATCTCTACTCACACCAACTCTAGTATATACTTATGGATAATTTTGTGTTTAAATACACATACTTACACACACACATACCCCTCTCTCTTCACAGAAATCAATCACCTTCCTACCATTCTCATTTTCCCCGCCACCCTAAAACCACCTGTTATACCTGCCATCCCTTTTTTGATCACCTATCCACCCATTCAGGTCCCCCAACACTATCAATCTGAAGCTTCTACTCACCCCATCCAGAACATCATTCAGATTATCCCAAAATCGTACTCTCTTCAACGTTTCCCTCAGATGCACCATACGTCACAAACCACACATACCTTGACCTTTTCAAACTTAAATTCTAACCATTAGGAATTCTAGGACTCCACACACACAAAGTTCACCATGCTTTGTACCACAGGGTTGCTCATCAAAATTGCAACTCCTCTCCCTCTCTCATTCTTCCACACCAGCACGCACACATTTCACACCACACCACTAATTTTCACCACTTTTTCCTTTCATCTTTGTTTCAGCAATACAGCGAGTAAATCAAATTTGCCCTTTCTAAATACATCCATCACCTCTCTCTCTCCTCAACATTTATTCCTGGACATTCCATGTACCCATACGATTCATGCATTTTGAAAATTAGAAGGTCGTTTACGGCGATCACGACCATCTCCGAGGCATGCATCAGCATTCCTAGCAAAAGATAAGTGGTAGAGGGCAGCCAACCCAACTACCACCGCCCCTTAGTCACTACCACACGCAGGACATACGATGTGGGAAATTCTTTCTCCCTAACACAGTGTATGAGCTATATATATATATATATATATATATATATATATATATATATATATATATATATATATATATATATATATATATATATATATATATATATATATATATATATATATATTCTTGTTTTGTCTCGTCATAGCGTAGTGGTCAAACACTTGCACGCTCATCTGCTAGGGTCCAGGATCATCTCAGCATGGTGAAAATACATCAGGGGGTATTTACAAATACATATTTGATTGCAGGGTATTGCATTTCTCTTGTACATAATATAATCACCATGGTCTTGGTATTATTATTCACCATGCGCTGTACCCTGTTTGGCCCTACGCCCGAGTGCGAGCGGGAAGAGTACGTAGTAATTCCGTCGTAGGTCAACACTTCTGCACGCTCATCTGCTAGTGTCCAGAATCGTATCCCAGCATGGTGAAAATACATCAGGGTATTTATTAAATATATATATATATATATATATATATATATATATATATATATATATATAGTATATATATATATATATATATATATATATATATATATATATATATATATATATATGGTTATTCAGTAGAATCTTTCATCACAAATAATATATTTTTATTAAAAAATTTTATATTTAATTCCCATTTTAGAAGGAATTTTTTTTTCAACCAATAAGCATAAAGATAAAGTTGCCATTTGCTTCAAACGATTGTAATACGAAGAAACTAATTAAAGATATTATATTTAAATCTATGTAAATAAGGTAACTCCAACATAACTCATTTCACGCAATCTCTAACTCACTTCTAATTAATTAATGTAATTTATTTTTACATTTATAATTTATTTCTGCTTTGTACCAGCCAAAAAAAAAAAAGAAAAAAGCAAAAAATAAAACATCAGACAAATTGCAGATATATATATATATATATATATATATATTTATATATATATATATATATATATATATATATATATATATATATATATATATATATATATATATATATATATATATATATATATATATAGGGAAATTTTTTTACATAGGTATATATATATATATATATATATATATATATATATTATATATATATATATATATATATATATATATATATATATATATATATACATATATATATATATATATATATATATATATATAATTTTTTGGATTTGTAAATAAATATAGATATACACACATATATATATATATATATATATATATATATATATATATATATATATATATATATATATATATATATATATATAATTTAGTATATATATATATATATATATATATATATATATATAGAGAGAGAGAGAGAGAGAAGAGAGAGAGAGAGAGAGAGAGGAATGGAAGGAATGGAATGGACCACACACACATAAGAGGAAAGAGGAGAGGAGAGAGGAGAGAGAAAGAGGAAAGGATGGAATGGGAAGAATCCCGGATCCTCGATCGATTGAACGATCCTTCACGATATTTTTTCAATATTTTCTCACAATCGGTATAGAACGATAGTTTCTTATGGCACAGGGCCAGGGCGCGACCCTTCGTATGGATCTTAGGCATAAATAACCTAGTGTAGTTCCCCTTCCAGAATATTGCCTGCCAGCGTGCTGTGAACATTTAAAAAAATAAATTAAAAAAATTTATAAAAAAATATATAAAAAATTCTAACCACATTTTAAAGTAAGGTATTTTAATGTTTTCTAATTATTTCTAATGTTTTATTATATAATCGAGTCTGATTTATAGTGATTGGTGTTGTAAAGCACAGATATGCAATAAATTTCTTCAAATTTATTGCATATATGCAAAGATATTTACAGCATAAACGTGTTTTACTTCCCAAATGCACTATTATTATTATTATTATTATTATTATTATTATTATTATTATTATTATTATTATTATTATTATTATTATTATTATTATTATTATTATTATTATTGATGAATCTGAATTACCAAACAACTGATCAATTTTAACCAAAAGAAGATCGTTGGAGAACTAAACAAGTACTTTGTAAACGTCGGTAAGCAAATCTTGAGAGACAAAGCCCCTAGTCAAACATCATTTGAAACTTTTCTACCAGTCTACGAGACACATTTTTCCTTTGTTCATATCACAGACTCGGAGGTAAAGAAGGTAATCGCCGGACTAAAGAACAAAAAATGTGATGTTCATTCTATCCCCAACCACATCCTCAAACTCACTGCTGACATAATACACCTTTAAAACACTTGTTCAACGAATCATTTTTGACAGGAATTTTTCCAAATATTTTCAAGACAGCAAAAGTGATCCCAATACCTAAAAAAGGAGACCCTTCCCTAGCAAAAATTACAGACCAATAGCTATCACAAATACGATTAGTAAAATATTTGAAAAAAAATAATTTTCAATCAGTTAACATAATATTTTAGATCAAATAATATTTTCAGCGACTTTCAATTTGGATTTAGAAAAGCACACTCAATTTCTGATGCACTCAGTTGTTTAACCCAAAAACTTTACAGAAAGTTAGAAAACAAAGACTTCTCCCTGCTATTATTATTATTATTGTAAGATTTCACAAAAGCTTTTTACGTGATTGATCATACATAATATTGAGTTAAATGAACAAAATGGGCATTGAGGGGACAAACTTATATTGGTTAATAAGCTACTTAAAGGAAAGATCTCTCAATACGTAAAATTGAGGGAAACATTCAATCACACTTCAAGTATCAACTGGCGTACCCCAGGGCTCAGCTCTGGGACCGCTTCTATTAACGCTGTCTATTAATGAACTGTTCAACTCACATACCGCCTTTTCAGTCTCTTTTGATGATGATACCTCTATCTTAATGAATGACAAAA
>JABUQX010086314.1:0-25000 GCA_015478945.1 Trachelipus rathkii | reverse complement strand
TGGTTACACGGGTGTGTAAACGACGTAAGCCCGGAGGAAATTCCGAGGTCACATCCCACAGCCACATCCTACTGGGGTGGAGTCCGGGTGGTGTGTGGGTCTCTGACTGTGACCTGTTGTGGCAGATAAGAATTACCATTCCTAGAAATATACGCCTTTCCAGCCGCATCCTGTTAATTTACATTTATGTTCAAATTTGCTTTATTGTTACACTGCTCATTCATGGAGACGAAGTTTGTGGTTAAATTTTTATGGAAAAGTTATTAAAAGGAAAAACGTGTTTAAACCAAGGGGAGCCAAAAACATCACAAACAATTACCCTTGCCAGGTTCCCAGCCTGACCCTACCGCGGTCCCTACAACTTCTAGACCAGGTACCCTATGCTTATTCTTCCTACACCTGAGGGTCATTTGCATAATTTCAGTGATTCTGGTGATAGCAAACCCCAATACCCCAGGTGCCCTAACGGTGGGCATTCCTCATAAGGTACCCCCGGCATAGTCGTTCTCCAGTTGTTTACTCCATAGCGCACCCTCTCCAGAATGCAGCCAGGACCACATTCATTCCGATATATCACATACTGCAACCACTACCTTCAAAGCTCTTACTGAGCACAGAACCATTCTTCTCAGCGATGCACTTGAAAAAGTTTTAGGAGTTGAAGACCCTCCAGTCACATTAATGAGAAATGGGTCCATTCTTGTACAAGATGCTACCAAAACAAAGTTCCATTTTTTTATCCTTAACGTCTCTTTGAAAACATTCCTGTTATTCTACTTCTGATGATTAAGAAACACATCTAAAGGAACTATTTTTTGTTTAGAACAGAAAGAGAAGATTTAAGCTGTCATTAAATGAGAAATTCCAGCAGGAAAAGATTTTCCGTTACAAACATTTATAGATTTCCCCCTCGTAGGGACTCGCCTGACAAACAAATCTCGTTTGTGCTGACATTATTACCCCTCATCCACCTACAAAGGTGAAAATAGGGTTCACAAGTCAGTGTTCGCACGTTTATCCCTCGACCCAGACGTTGCTTCAAATGTCAACGGTTTGGTCATCCCCAAAAATACTGTAGGGGACCGGATGACATATGCCCAATCTGCGGAGAATTATTTCACACCTTGTGAAAATACCCCTAACTGTAGAAACTGTGGAGGACCCCACAGTGCTTCTTTCTTCAAATGCCCGTTTTACCCGTTTGAACAGGAGGTTTTGGGGTTTATGTTACCATACAAAAAATAGAGCAGGAGAATTTATCCGACTGCCGTATAACATATCTCCTGCTCAAAGTCAATCTTACGCCACAATTACAGCTGCCACCACGCCTCCGCGTGTTAAACCGCCAACACAACCCCATCCTACCAGAACTCCTCTCCTAAATTCCAGTGAAACTCAGGCAGTTACTGCAACCTGTCTGCCTGTATTGCCCACACTGCCAACTCCTCAAATAGTACAAAAGCAGCCCTTGATTCAATCTCCCGCCCAAAAAGCCATCAACAACCCTATCCCGAGTACTGGCTCTCAACAAACCAGCAATGAAACTAAACTGGTTCATCCAGTACAAAATTTGGAAAACATTTCCTGCCAAGACACACTATCCCATACTTACCAAATAGGTTCACCAAACTTATGCAAGAGGACGGTTTCTTTGTCCCTTAATTCGCCTCCCACTATTACTCAAATCCCTGGAAAAGATGTTTCTAAACACACAGAAAAGAATAGTCGCCAAGCTAAAGATTATTCGTTAAAATATAGAGCATCCGAATTTTTAAACAGAAACACAGTAACCCCAGACGTAAAAAATACAACTCAGAAGAGACCTCGCCATAAATCTACTCCAGAGACAAAAGCAATGGCTTCAACAGATTGTACTCAAACAATCACAGCTGTTGAACAACCCACCAATCAACCTTCTAATAGTCTGCAAGATAATTCTAGCTCTTCTGAATCTTCCTATAACTCTTCTCCCGAATTTCCTATATCAGCACTCTCTAAGGGATTCTATACCCTAGAAGATGAACTGGATAATAGCTCCCAAATGGAGCTTGATGTGATGACCCATTCTCTTTTTATATTGCTTCCTGCACTGTATAAGTGCTTTGTGTGTTATATTTTCTGGATCTGGTGGAGCATGAAGGGAGACCCAGAGGTTCCCATTCTCCAATCAAAATGCCACAATCTTCTCAAATTCACTGGCATGATGAATTTACTGCAAAAGTCTCCAGTATCGGATCTTGCCAATCCATCGACTCCTATATTGGAAACAAATATCGCAACCCCAACACATTCTCAAAAAGACAATACCCTTCGGTGACACCTTCCTTCCCCATTTCCATTGGAAACAAGCCTCTATATCCCTCCACATTCTGAATCCCTTGCCTTTAGCAGATACTGCTACCTCCCCATTATAAACATGAGCATTATGGTTGCTCTTCTATTAACCAACCAAACCCACATAACAAAGTTGGACTTGGTTGAACTCAACTTACTTCGCATTCATGGTGAAGCCCATTTACCAAATTACACTCAAACTCCTTTTCCCAAAAAGGATCATACAATCTAAAACTCTGTTTGTATGACTACCTTTACCTTCCAGGAATGTTGCCCCCCTCCACCAAGACTACTTCTCAACCTTTCCTCTCCATAAGTTGCTCCGGACCAGGTGCACGCTTCGCAGAGCCCCTCCGAACCCTCCTCCACACTACCCCTAGTCACATAGAGACAATTGTCTCTAAAAGACCATCATCATAATATTTATAACAACTCAGCATGGCCACTTTCCTTCAATGGAATTGTCGTGGCTACCACTCTAATTTCGAAGAACTTGTTCAACTAATAAACATATGTACACCAAAGTGTATATGTTTACAGGAACTTCGACTATGTCATCGTGACTTCTTTCAACCGTCGAATATAAATCGCCATTAACCATCCTTATGGAAAAGAGGGTGACAATGATAGGAGTTGCAGGAATACTCATTCACAAACCAGGTTCCCCTAGATGTCCAGTAGTCCCTCTCCAAACTAAACTTCATGCAGTGGCAGCACGAATTCACTTGTCCACCGACCTTACTATCTGCTCGATCTACTTGGCTCCGAGTAGTGAATTTACTAAGGTCGACTTAGCTGATCTTTTTAAACAGCTCCCTACTCCGGTTGTTATATTAGGAGACTTCAACCTCCGCCACCCCTTATGGGGCGACTCTGTCACTTCGTCTAAGTCCAAGATCCTAATAGATCTTCTAACCCCCTTTTCCCTGGGATGCCTTAACACAGGACTTCCTACATATGAACGTTTAGATACACACACTTCTTCCTGTTTTGATATTTCCTGCTTTCTTTCCATTATGGATCGCTTTACCTGCGTCCGCGTGGGGTCGATTATTATTCGGCAGTGATCATTCCAATAGCTTTAAAGCGAGCTTGTACCAAAGCCAATGCAAAAAACCTAAACTTCCAGCTGGCTTTATGATCGAGCGGAGTGGGGCTCCTTTTATCAGGCCACAGCTATCCCTCTTTCACTCTTCAATAACCGATTTCCGACTTGTTTATTGATGCCTTTTCGCTTTTTCCAGAAAGTAGTCATCTTGGCAGCGGAAGCTTGCATTCCGCAATTCTTCTCAGGCAGGGAGGTCGGCAACCCTTGGTGGTCCCAAGAGTGTGCGCACAAGCTAACCGAAGAAGAAGAAACTCACCAAGCAGTATAAAGGACCCATACTGCCCCAAATATGATTATTTTTAAAGCAGCCGCAGCGAGATCTCGGCGAATTAATCGCCAAACGCGTAAACAATTTTTTCGAGCTTACATATCGTGTTAACTCCACAGCTCCCCTTCTTTTTAGATGTGCAAAGTTTGCCACACCGGAAAATATCTCGTCAATCAACAATTTCTCATCCACAGATCCTCCGTTATGGGCCTTGTAATACCTACACGATCTCCGCTCCTGCTGTTGTAGCGGATGCGTTAGGTTATAGTTTTGCTAGCCACTCGAGTTCTTTCCGCTACCCTGAAGCCTTTCAAAAACTGAGAACTGACACAGCACTGCCAGACTTTTCAACAGCGAAAGGGGAAGATCATACCTACAACCGTCTTTTTACACTTGCAGAGTATCAAACTGCATTGGCGAATAGCAAAGACGGTGCTCTTGGTCCAGACATGATTTCGTACATCATGCTCCGTCATATCCATCCCTCGGCATCAGCATTTTTGCTGGATCTATATAACAGAATCTGGATCGAATCTTCTTTTCCATCTATTTGGACTACAGCTTTTGTAATTCCTATCCCCAAACCTGGGAAAGATCCGAAGTTGGCGGACAACCAAAGACCAATTTCGCTGACCTGTCATTCCTGTAAATTAATGGAGAAAATGGTTTCTGGCCGCTTTCTCCCTGTTCTGGAGAGCCGCCAAGCTTTCTCAAACTTCCAGTTTGGTTTCCGCAAAAATCGTTCGACTGCGGACCCCTTGGTAAAATTAGACCATGACATCCGGGAAGCTTTCTCAACTGGTGGGATGGTTCTTGTTTTTTTTACCTTGAAAAAGCTTACGACAAAACGTGGTGAACTGGAATTCTCCTTAAACTCCATTCGCTCGGTTTCCGCGGACAACTCCTTCTTTTCATCAAATGCCTTCTGTCAAGTAGATCCATCCAGGTTCGCTGCTCTTTTATTGTCCCACCACTTTACTCTGGATGAAGGCGTCAGGGTAGTGTCTAAGTATATTACTATTTGCTCTCGGATTTAATGACATCGTTACTTCAAACCCCAGCAACTGTTCAGTTTCTCTCTATGTCGATGGCCTTGCGCTATATATAACCGGTGCCAGGCTGCCTTTTCTCGAAAGGCAACTTCAACTAGCTATTGAGAATATATCACAATGGGGTAACTCAAATGGCATTTCATTTGTTCTCCCACAAAACCTCAGCAGTGCTTTTTAAGGAAGAGGGGAATCGAAGAACTTGCCACCTTCTTCCAACGAACCTAACCTTATATGGTTCGCCAATTCCTGGTAACTTCACAGGTCAAATTTCTAGGACTCATTCTAGATGACTACTTAACATATGCACCGCATATTAAACATCTGCAAACAACTTGTCATCGCGCGCTTGACTTATTAACGTTTATCTCACCTTAAAAATCTTTGGTATGGTGCTTGATCGCAAGTCCCTTTTACGCCCTACATCGCCCTAATTTTGTCGTAACTGGACTATGGCTGTGAACGTATACGGCCAAACCTTCACAACGCTATTACTTATTAGATCCCATACCAAAAATGGAGGCATCCGTATCCCTACTGGAGCCTTCGATCGGTCCCCGGGCGAGCTTTGAAGTTTTGAAGCCAATGGATGCCACTCTCTATTTCGAAGAGAATACATCATGTGCACAAGTTGTCTTCGCTTTCAAACCCCAATACCGTTTGCTCTGACACGATTTCTGAGGAGTACCTCAGATCCTAATTACTGGCCATTTGCAAAACACGTTCATAACATCTTTCTATCCTTAACATCCCTTTGCAAAAAGGTACTGCCTTTTCTTACGACAAGAGTATACCACCTTGGCCATTCCCCGCTCCACCATTTGCTGTCTTGACCTCTCTTTTCCAAATTCTAGCCACCTCTTGCTTGTTAAAAGCATCATTCTGTCTCATTTCCGCCAATTCACGATGAATTTACTCCAGTGTTTACTGACGGCTCTAAAACATGGGACAGTGTGGGCGCATCTGCTGTCTTTCCTGACAGCAACCTCTCCCATACCCTCCCCCCTCATGCTTCAATTTTTACTGCAGAATTAATGGCTATAATGATTGCCCTTCCTCGAATTAATCCTTAACCAAGATCACTCATATGTCGTTTCTTCAGATTCGCTCAGCGCGCTACAAGCTCTTAAAACCCCTTATTCTAAAAACACAGTGGTATCCGCTGTACAACAATTTCTTCGGCTGCTCCATTCCCGTAAGAAACAAATTATTTTATGCTGGATTACCTCTCATGTAGGGGTAACTGGCAATAAAATCGTTGATAGAAAGGCCAAAACTGCCGCCTCCTCTCTTCGAAGTTCCAGGTACCTCCCAGATGCTATTCGACAAGGCCGCCTCCTATCAACTGATAACTACCCTGCTCTCTGACAAGACTTTCGATCTTGTTGGCAAGAGTGCTGGACGAGTGATCAGAGGGGAATGAAACCTAGAAATATAAAGCCGAACATTGGTGGTTGCTCTTCCTCCCACAAACGAAAACGTTTACAAGAGGTGATACTTGCACGCCTCCGTATTGACCACACCAATATCACTCACAGTCACTATATGTCACGGAACCCACCTCCCATTTGCAAATTTTGCCGTAGTCATACCCCGCAATCTGTTCGCTATATCTTCATTGATTATTCGCCGTCGTCATTTTCCTACTTTACTATCAGTAACACCTTCCAAAAGATTATCCCATATCTTATCCGAATCTTCCCACTTTAGCAGTAACCATTTTCTTGTATCTCTAAGAAGTGATTATTCTTTATAATATTTGATTTTGTTATGTCATATTAAGACTATTTATAATGCAAGGATGCACTTTTATTTATTTTTTATTTATTCTTGACTTACTGAATATTCATTTCTCCATTCAAATCTTCCTTTGACGTTTGAAATATGTATGCGCCAGTGTAAAAACTATTTTGATATTTGAATAATGAATTTCATCTAAGGTCTCTCGATTAAAAGCCCGTTCCCAGTTTAAGTTTATTGAAGGGCGAAGTACAGTAGAAGAGGAGAGAAAAAGAGAAGAAATTTTATTAAACTTATATATATATATATATATATATATAAATAAATAGTTATAGTTTTAAATCATGAGACGGCTAACGTTGTCGTAATAGATAGTGTTTGTTGCCATGATTAATCCATTGCCCAGGATACAACGCCTGCAACAAATACAGGAATATTTGTTAATTAATGTATTTAATGATTATGAATGAGCAATGAATAAATAATGATAAATTATAATGAAAGAATGTTGAGACGAACAATATCTTACCCTGTACAATCTGTATTGATCAAATTTAGAAAAGTTGTTGCTTTTCTATGGGGGAAAGACGTAGTTGCATCTCCTTCCTTCTAGTTAGTTTTGTAAGTAAAGACTTCCTTAATCACATGCCTTAGTTTGAAGTGTTTGAAGAAAACGAGGTTGCATAAAAGACCGGGATATTTTTCTTAACCGTTTGTCTTTGGTTCTCACTTCTTTTAAATCCGCTTTTCTTCGGTTTCTTCTTGAAAGCGGCACAAACTCACATGAAACAAGGATATAAATTATTATTAAAAAATGGAACAATCCTTTTCCGAACAATTGTTCTGTTGTGCACAACAATAATTTTAAATAGCAACAAGTCTTACAACAATAGCAGTAGTAAAAAGAAAGACCTTTTTCTGACAATAATCGCCTTTCGAAGTAAACCTTTTTTAGGTGGTTGACTTTTTCAGGGCTGATATTGTCGTCTCTTATATTAATAAATGAATGAATTAATGAATGAATGAAGAGAATGAAATATTTATATTATTTAGATGATAATGATGATAAGTGTATCTTAAATTCTAAATTCTAATTTTTACACATTCCGGGCGCGGGGCTGCGACATTGCTTTATGAAAAAGGAAGGTCGCAGCCGCCAAAACACCCAAGAGATTGTCAATAAACTAAATAAATTAATCAAACAAACTAAAAATATCTTTGTTTTTTTTACGAGCGGTAATAGCCGCTTGTCTTTGAGGAACTTTCCTCACACCCTCATCTTTATCAGATGTATTATTTAATTCTATGGGTTTATTAGTTTTGTCACCATTATGTGTTACAGACACTTCTGTTGGATACAATATATTGATTGGATAATGAGCTATATTGCCATCACCCTTTTTTAGCATCACAGTGCGTACACAGTTGTCAGCACCATATATTAGCTTTATAACTCTACCCAACTGCCAATATGGGCGAGTTTTGGTGGCGCTTTTTATTAATACCACATCACCCACCTTAATGCGGTTAACCCAATCGTTTTGATATAAATCATAACTATACTCACGTAAACTTAAAAGATATGTTTCATACCAAATGGTGCGAAAGTGTTCAAATTTTTGCTGCAGAAATAGCAAATGATCATTTAGCTGTTTATGTGAAGCAGGTTCTCCTTCCCACAAAGGGTCATCCGGATCCTCATCTGTTTTCACTGTTAGTGAAGCACTTCCATGTAGTTTCAAAAATGAGTTTGGAGTCAGAGGTACTAGATCCAGAGAAGACTCCACATAGGTCAGAGGCCTGTTGTTTATTGAATTTTGAATGCTGGAAAGTAAAGAAATCATATCAAAATAATTTAATTTAGAACGACCTACTGTTTTGTAGATGCAATTCTTCAGGATACGAAGCATTCTCTCCCATGCAGAACCCATCCACGGTGCGTACAGAGGCAGTCTTACATGTTTAATGTTGTTGATTCTCATATGCTCCTGAAATTCATCTGAAATTAAAGAATTTTCTATAGCATTACCACCGAGAGCAAAAGTTCTAGCATTGTCTGAATACAGAAAATCTACAATTCCATAAATGTTTGTGAAACGCATGAAAGATGATAAAAATGATTGAGTGGACATATCAGGTAATAGGTCTAAATGAACTGCACGTATATTCAAACAAGTATAAATTAATATATACATTTTCTTTTCTACAGAGCCATCTTTTATCCAAAAATGAGAGGTGAAATCAACTCCAGTATGCTTAAATGGTCTGAAAAAGTCCATTTGAGCTTGTGTGTAATTTGTAAATTTAGGATAATTGAAAGTGAAAGAATTATATTTTTTGCAAATAAGACACGACTCAATGATGTTTTTGACTGTTTGACGTGCTTTAGTGATCCAAAACCCTTTCAAACGTACCATATTTAATGTAGTTTGAAGTCCCAAATGTTTGCATGCAAGATGACAATCAGAAACAATGAGCTTTGTGAGATGGTGTTTTTTACTAAGCAAAATAGGATTAATAATATTATAATCGTAGTAATTAGTTTTAGCTATTCTACCTCTGGTTCTTAAAAAACCATTGTCATCTAAAAATAAATTTAATCTTTTAACCAATTCTGGGACTTTGTCAGAAGGTGATTTTAAGAATGCTATTTCTTTTTCAAAATCGATATTTTGCATTATTTTTAACCAATATTCTTTACTTCTAAGATGGAAATCTTTATTTTGCTTTTTAGTTTTGAAAATGAATTGGAACACGTATGCTGTTACTCTATGTAACTTATGCAAACCTAAAAATTTATTAATATCCAAAATAGGTTTTATAGAATCATTTTTTAATACGATATTGGTTACGATATGTGTATCGATTAGCATTTTACTTTCTTCCGATAAACATTTTAATTCATGCTTGGGCCATTGGTTTTTATCTAATGAAAGCCAAGATGGTCCCTTTTCCCATATTTGAAATTTATTGGAAAATTCCCTAAAGGAAATTCCCCTAGTTACTAAATCTGCCGGATTTTGTGAGGTCTCTACATAGAGGAAATTAATCGTTGAACTAAATTCCTTTAATATTTCTGATTTTTTATTTTTAATATCGCTCAACCTATTTCTTATAAAAATTTGTTTAGTTTTAATTTTAGGAGATAGAAGCCAAGCTAATATTATTTGAGCATCGACAAATATGTTTATTTCTTTAAAGTTATAATTGAAAGCAGAAAGTATTTGAGGAAGACTTTTAAATGCCAAATATACTGCCAATAGCTCAAGAGTAGGCAAAGTTCTATTTTTTAAAGGAGCAACTTTTGCTTTCGATAATAATATATATGATTTACATTCAGAGGCAATATACATTACAAAGCCATAAGCTGATGCTGAAGCATCACAAAATATATTTAAAGTAGCATTGTTATCATAATCGAAAACAAATCGATTAAATGAAAGATTTTTAAGCAAGATCAAATCGTTACTCAATTTTCGATATTGTGCAGAAATATCGGAACTTACCCTTTCATCCCATTGAGTCTGAGCCTGCCAAGTTTGTCTCATCAGAAGCCTACCCTTTATAGTTACAGGCAAAAATAATGACAGGGGATCAAAAACCTTGGATATTTGGGACAATAACTCACGTTTAGTTTCGATACTACCTGCAATGTTGAAATCATCAAGAGCCATTGTATCCGCTTCCATATTATATAGATATCCCAAAATTCTTTCGTTTTCACAACCATGCATCTCAGCACGGTCGTCTTCTATCATGAGGTCTTTGAGCCTTTTATGATTCGTATTCCAGGAACGTAAATAGAATCCACCCTCTTCCATCCTTTCAACCGATTCTCTGTAAAGGGTTTCAAGAATAGTTTCATCAGAATGACTATAAATGAGATTGTCTACATAAAGAAAATTTTTTAAAACATGGGAACAAAGATCATTAGTATACTTATCTGTGTGATATTTGATGACGTAATTCAAGATGAATGGAGAAGAAGCCATACCAAAAATAATCGTGGCATATCGATATGTGATTAATTCTTGATTTTCATTATACCATAGGAATGCCAATCGATTCTTGTCGTCTTCTAATTTTAATCTGATCTGAAGGAAGGCAGATTTCACGTCTGAAACGATAACATATTTGTTACATCTAAAATTACATAATATTTTAAATAAAGAACTCATAAGATCAATGCCCGGAAAAGCAGCTTCATTCAGAGATGGATTTGCGTCTGTTTTAAGGCTACAATTAAATACCGGTCTGACCTTAGTAGTTATCTGTTGCACTTCCTTTATTATTGGTCTGTGTGGTATCCAGACATAATTTTTTAGTTGGTCAGGAAGCACATTTATTTTTTCGATTATACCTTCATTTAATTGTTGTGTGAATGCTTCAGAATATCGATCGATTAAATCACGATCTTTTAAATTTTTATACACTCGCTTTACTGCTGAAATGGCTACGTGGTAGTTAGAAGGTACCTTGTTAATTTTGTCCTTGTACCAAGGTAACTCCACATAATAATGACTATCATCACGCAGCTCTATTCCCTTTTCAAACTCGTGTATGAGTTTTTTATCGATATCGCTGATATCATTACTATCAACAATACCTATAGATTCTAAACTATACAAATTTTCTAAACCTAAATCTAAGTCTGGATTATTTTTTACAAAATTCAGAGGATTGAAATAAGAAATAATAGGATTTATAATGTCATGTACTAACTTAGAACAATTTATTTTATTTTTTGATGTCACAGTTGGAGTTTCGATATTTTGTATAGAAGAATCGATTATATCATAACCTAGTCATGACACAGGCGACTCTTCCTGAAATGCAGTTTCATGATCAGTTATATTTGACTGATCTTCATTTAAGAAATTTCTGATATCCCCTAAGGGAATCAAACCATCACTTACCTCGATAGCTGTACCTTTCATGCATTGGGTAAAAGTAAACTTGCTATAATACTGTAAAATATCGACCCCTATTAATCCTTCGATATTTTCAAATTTGTCATTTCGTACGTTTGTGAGAAATTTATTAGATAATTTATACTTACTCATTTTCATGTCATGAACAGCCTGATCCAAACCTTTCACTGAAAAGTTAAGATCTACGTCATCAATGAAAAAAGGAAGCTTTAAAATTTTATCTTCTATATAGGTGTCTATGTAGACCCTTTTTAATATTTTATGATGTGACCCTAAAAATGTTTTTATTTCATTAGTGCTATCTTTTACATTGTTTTCCTCAATTTGCAGTTTCCGCAAAACACTAGGCTTTAAAAAACTACATTGTGATCCTAAATCTGTGACACAATGTAAAATAGCATTTTTATTTTTATTTTTAAGTTTTAAAGACATTGTAGGTAGCAAATTTTGCTGCAAAGCAGCCTCCCCAATATTTATAGCAATATTACTTACAAGTTTTCCCTGTATCTTCTGATTTGATGTTTCTCCAGCTCCGGCTCCACCCTTTTTCTCACAATCTGCTAGAAGAGATTTACTACATAAAGCTGAAATATGAGAGTGAGAATTACAAATGAAACAAGGATAACGTAATTTATTTTGAAGACCATAACACGAGGAAGCAAGGTGTTTATCGCTACTACATCTGTAACATAAGCCCAGACTCTTACATTGAGCAACTCGCTCTTTATTGGTTGCATAATTATTACACTTAAACATAGAATGTTCTTCTTGACAAAATTTGCAAATCTTTTTAGTACTCAAATTAACCTGGTTTTCAGCTACAACCTCTTCCCTATTACTACTAAAATTAACATTAGTTTTATTTTGGGATTTAGCTTTTACGCTATTTGAATTTTTATTTTGGTTATTAAAATAAGTTTTATTAGCAAAAAAAGAAGGTTTCTGAAATTTTGTTCTAGAAAATATTTTTAATATTTCAAATGAATAGTCAAAAATGTGATTAATAGATGGGTACATCGAGCTACATTTATTAACGAGTTCTCGTTTTAATGAAACAGGAAGTTTGCTGAAAACTATATTACTTAATAATACGCAACCCGGAGTTTCGGGAATGAAAAAATCTAAGTTGAAATTTTGTAAATCGTATGTCATAGCTCTGACGTCATTTAACCATGTGCGTGCTTTCTCATACTGATATTCATCAATATTGGGAGCACGAGTGATTTTAGTTATAATTTCATCTACTATATAAGGTATATCTAAAAACTCCTCTTTTTTTAGCAAGTTTAAAGCTATGGCATAATTTTCATTGGTATTACTTAAATGCTGAATGACTTGAAAAGCATAATCTTGCAAATATGATTTAAGATATGACAATTTAGCCTTTTCAGTCAGTGAAGACTTACATCCTATTAAATTATCGAACTGTGAAAGAAATGAATTAAATTTGTCCCTATCCTCATTGCCGTGAAAAATCATGCATTTCAATGCAGGAGGGTTAGGTTCACGTTTTAATGGCAAAGCATTTTCATTTGAAGCATTATTATGAATATGTTGTTCATTAATTTTTGCTAAATTTTCTACTCTACTGATTTTAATTTTAATATCATTTTGATACTCAAATTGCCCATCTATCTCTCTACCAAACAAAGATTCATCTAAAACAAATAAATCGTATTTACTATAAACTTGCATTATAGATTCATTTATCAGCATAATTAACTCTAAATTTTCCTTGATCGAAAACAAAGCAATTTTTGTGTTTTCATCCAATTTAGTTTGCGTGTCAACATTAAACTTATTAATAGTTTTAAGAGCATTTGTTATTTTTCGCTTACAAGAAGCGCGTTTGAGAATAAACTCTCTCGTTTCTAATTTACACTTTTCAATAGTTTCGGCAATTTTTTCTGCGGAAAGATTTTCGCTAGGTTTAACCTGCGAAATTTCTACAAGCCATTCTGAATTTATTTCAGCCATTATTATTATTATTTTAGAAAATGATCTTATAGACTACAAAATAATTTAAATTTAAACTTGACAATCTCTTAAATTTCCTATTGTGATAACAAACCAAACAAGGACCGTACGCACTCAATCGAGAGAAAAAATAAAGATGAAATAAGTACAACTTTTCTAATTAATTTATGTAAAAACTATTTTGATATTTGAATAATGAATTTCATCTAAGGTCTCTCGATTAAAAGCCCGATCCCAGTTTAAGTTTATTGAAGAGCGAAGTACAGTAGAAGCAGGAGAGAAAAGAGAAGAAATTGTATTAACTATAATATATTTATAAATAAAATATTTATAGTTTTAAATCATGAGACGGCTAACGTTGTCGTAATAGATAGTGATTGTTGCCATGATTAATCCATTGCCCAGGATACAACCCTTGCAACAAATAAGGAATATTGTTAATAATGGATATTAATGATTATAAATGAGCAATGAATAAATAAATGATAAATTATAATGAAAGAATGTTGAGACGCAACAATATCTATACACCATGTACAATCTGTACTTGATCCAATTTAGAAAAAGTTTTGCTTTTCTCCATGGGGGAAAGACGTAAGTTGCATTCCCTTCCTTCTCAGTGAGTTTTGTAAGTAAAGACTTTCCTTAATCACATGCCTTAGTTAAGTCTTTTGAAGAAAAGATTGCAATAAAAGACCGGGAATATTTTTCTTAACCGTTGGTCTTTGGGTGACTCACTTCTTTTTAGATTCCGCTTTTCTTCGGTTTTTCTTGAAAGCACGGCACAAACTAATGAAACAAGGATATAAATTATTATTAAAATAATGGGAACAATCCTTTTCCGAACAATTGTTCTGTTGTGCACAAACAATAATTTTAAATAGCAACAAGTCTTACAACAATAGCAGTAGTAAAAGAAAGACCTTTTTCTGACAATAATCGCCTTTCGAAGTAAACTTTTTTTAGGTGGTTGACTTTTTCAGGGCTGATATTGTCGTCTCTTATATTAATAAATGATATGAATTAATGAATGAATGAGAGAATGAAATATTTATATTATTTAGATGATAATGATGATCACTTTATCTAGATATTCTCAATTCTTAGTGTGCACATTCTCCAAATCTTGAAGTCGTTGGTGAGAAGACGGAGTAGAGAAGTGCTCGTAGAGAGCTTCCAAAACATTAAAGAAATATTTGGTCTTTTCCACATCTTTACAAGCATCGACTATTGCCAGGTTTACTTTATGTGCCATGCAGTGAACATACACTGCGTATGGATGATAATTCAGTAATTCTTATTACTGACAACTACCTTCTTTATCGACACAACAGCTGCAGCAAATCACATCATAACGGACTGACCAACTAGTGGACATTTAAAATTATAGCTTGCTCTAGAAACATGCAGTAATTAAGAGAGACTACTTATTCTCAGCTGAAATTGGTTCTTCGGAAAAATTTTCTGAAAGTTATAACCGTTCATGCAAACATCAAATCCAAAATGGACGTAGCGAACACAACATATAGATTAGTTACTCCTCCTAATATAAAATTATATCGCGCATATGATCACAAAATGATTTGACCTACTCTACCGCACATTTAATTTCACATAATTAAATCTCTTGCAGAAACACATCAATGTGAAACCTCCCAATGTTTCTTTATAATTTTGTATCTACTGTTAAAGTTAAAGGAGCACGGATTGTACAAGAGAACTTAAGGTTAACTGTAAAATAATTGGCAAACACGTTTCACGATTTCACGAAGTTTCCTTTCGTTTATCAGAATGAACTTCACTTACCGATTGTCCCCTAAAAGGGAATTCTTGCGTTCCAGAGGCATAACACCCGATGTCGTCTAATCATTTATGAAATGTCCTTGATTCTTTTTAATTTCCTCATTAGAACGAATTAACCAACTTGATGTAACGAAGATCTCTGTCTTTTCGTACGAATTTCCCACCAGACGTAGAGACAGGAACTGTTAAAATGACGCAGGTGGAAACCTGATGTTTTTTCAAACATTTATCTTATCATCCTTTTCCAGTTTTGGGAAGAAACTTTGTCTGCCTCTTTACAGTGGCAGAAACAAATTGATACGAAAGAAAGCAAAATACGGCATCACTTTTTCCACAACTGTACTCAAGCCAACTGAAGTTTTATAATAATAATTTATTATTGAAGACCAGCTTTATAGAGACTGAAAAATATTGAATAGGGAAAAACTGACGATTTAGCTCAGTTGACGACGGTCCTGTTGCGTGTAATTACCTAAAATCTGTGATTGAGGGCTGTACGCAAGCAAGTTACTACCAGGTAATGAAGGATCTTAGTGTAATTGTAAGACACTGGATGCCAATTCTGATGAAATTATATATAATATATATAATATATATATATATATATATATATATATAATATATATATATATATATATATAATAAATATATAATAGATTATATATATATATATATATATATATATATAAATAATATATATATATTATATATATATATATTATATTATATATATATATATATATATTATATATATAATTTGTGAAATTGATTCGTAATGTTCTCATTGATAGTAAAATAAAAATGGCTCGGAAGTCAATAAACCAACGTTGTTAACAAGTTCTTCAATCCATTAATATTTCCATATTCACTATAAAAAACTATAAATTGTCATAAACAGATGATTATCATTTTTTACTTTATCATTGATGAACGCGACAATAGTTCCACTCCAGCAATATCTTTACACACTGAAGTATGAACTTAGCAAACGCGGTATGCCGGATAACACCATAACCATAACAAACATTCACAAATTTTACCTACAAGTCAGCTGTTCAACTAACTTTAAACTTTTGGAACATGTAATTCGCATTTGGCAACTGATTTTCTTATGAGTTAAGAACGAATTTGAGGGGAAAATTCTCAACTTGTTAAAAACCCTTTTAAAATCTTGTTGTATAAATACACCAAGAGGTTCTGTTACGGTTTTAAAAATTTAAAATTATTTTTAAATACATTTTAATTAAAAGTTTAAATAATGAAAAAATTAAAAAAATGTTTTTTTTATTATAAAGAAAAATCTCTCTTCTAGGGAAAGATTTTTTAATGAATGTATGCGAGAAATAATTATTGTACATGTAAAACAGTTCTGTTTTTGCTTTTACGAAAGTAAGAAATTCATCGAGTTTAAGTTCGTTTTGTCAACTTAAGCGCAAAAATCGTAAGGGAATGCGGCGGAAAAGTAAGGAATTTCCTTATTCTGTAAGGTTGTATTTCCCCGTGCTTGCTGAATTTAGTACGTTCTATTAAACAAACAAGATGGCGGAGTGGTAGGCCCGTGTTGGAGATTGAAATGAAGTTTCATTCAATAAAATTGCTTTAAATCTAATTTTGCCGAATCAATAAACTCCATCACAATAGTTGACCAATTATTTGTAATATAAATCATGGTTATTTTTTTTTATTCTGTTTATTCCAAAACCAGTGCCTCCCATCACAACAGCTGATTCCAAATTGTTTGCAAACAAAAGTAACTTTTAAGAGAAATCACGTTCATTTATGCACGAAATTCGTTCTAAAACTGGGTAACCCTTTCTTATCGAGCGTAAGCACAAATGACAAAAACGAAAACGGTCTAAGTCTCATGATGTTAAGCTTGTATTTATATATATAAATATATAATTATAATATATATATATATATATACAATATATATATATGTATTTATTATTATATATATTATTAAACATTATAATATATATTTTTATATATATATATATATATATATATAGATATATTTATATAGATATATATATATATATATTAATATATATATATATTGCCAGTGGCGGCTCGTCTTTATGGGCTATTGGGCTCCAGCCCCTCCAAATTAAAATGCCAGGCATAGGATGTTGAAGAAATATGAAATTTTTGTCAAAGTAAAGTGATCTGAATTTTTTTTTTTAACAATTTAGTACATAAAAAATTAGTAATCAATTAAGAAAATAACAAAGGAATCCTTTTTCCAACTGCAAATTGTGCGTACGATATTTATTTCAATATATTCAATTAAATAAAATTTGGGCTCTACTTTTGCGGCCCTAAAATAAGCCAATTTTATAAGTTCTTAAAAATAAGACAAATATAGCAACATACGAAAATAAAGAATTCAAAATTCCTATAGTACTTTTTATAATGTTGCCAGTTTGGCTTCTATTATTTCATAGCAACTTGGAAGTTTTTCTCATATAAAATTAAGTTTCAAATTTTACAGAGGTGCTAGATTTGTCCATGTAATGTCCTTTTTTTACTTGTATATAGAGAGTCAGAGACACTAAAGTCAGTTTATTTGCAGTTACGGGGGGAGAACTTGTGTTTATTTTTTTGTGCGAGAAATAACATAGTGAAAATATATGAAAAATTTATTTAATTTAATTTTAAGGTTTTGATTATATTTCAACGACGCTGTTTCACAGATAAAAAAATATATATATACATATACAAAAAGGTATACTATATATATATATATATATATATTAGTTATATATATATAATATATTTATATAGTATATATAATTATATATATACATTACATATACATATTAAATATATATATATATATATATATAGTAGATTATATATATATATAGTATATATATACTAATATATATGATATATATATATATATTATATATATTATATATTCATATATTATATATATTTATAAGTATATAGAGAGAGAGAGAGAGAGAGTGATGAGAGAGAGAGAGAGAGGAGAGAGAGAGAGAGAGGAGAGACCAAATCTAGATAAGCAGCAATGACGTTTTTCGTATTTGTTTCTAAATTTGACACCTCTACAATACAATTATTTATTTTTAGGCTGTTCCTTGATAGAATGTGTTACAATGAATTAACACAATTTTGAATAAAACAAAATCCTTATAAAATATGCACATTTTTTAAATAGATCTAAAAAATTATTCGGTAATAGTCCGTTTGAGGATAATCCTATCAGAATATTGATATTTTAGAAAAGATTAATTGATTTTATAATTATTTTCCATCTAAGAGAGTTATCAAGTCTTTTTAATTGCAGAATGTGTTCGAATGCATAGCAATATATTAAGAAAAAAAAAAAAGTTGTAATTTATACATACTCTTACACTATAAATATAAAAAAATTATTTTACTAGATTGTTAAATATATATATATATATATATATATATATATATATAATATATATATATTATAAAAATATATATATAATAATATATAATAATATATATATATTATATATATATATATATATATATATATTATATTTATATAGTATATATACTATATATATATATAATATATATATATATATATATAGTAATATATAAATTTATCCCCTCCATGCCAAGTTTACACGAGCCGCCACTGTATATTGCTATTAATTCCATAACTTAATAATGAAGGAAATTTTGCATTCGAGTCTCGCAACTATTGGGGGGGGGGCTTGACCCTTGGTTTGGGGGGCTAAGTTCCCAAAGCCCCTCCCTAAATCCGCCTATGTTTCGGTCTCAAAAGTTTTTTTTTATTAAAAAAAAAAACAATTTAATACTTTTAAGGGACTCCTATAAGTGAATGCTTAATAATTTTTGACAAAAAAAAAAAAAAAAAAAAAAACAAATCTTTAACGGATTTCATCAGATTGTCACTTACTTCCTCATCTAGTTAAGAAATTTTCCCGCAGCATCTTCTTGAAATAAATGCAGAAATGCTACTTTAATTATCCGAGTTCAAAAAGAAAACCATCTTAAGTCCCTTGCTTATTTTTTCTTCGGACTGACAAACCATGGTCGATTCTACTATAACTTTTATTCTCTTCTGTAAAGAGCATAATACTGCAAAGTTTACTAATCATCCATTCTTTTAATAATGTATATTGCCACAAGGAAATGTCCAGAACGAACCAATGTAAATCTGATGCAAATTCAGATTTTGGAGGAATGTACCCAAAATCTCTCATTCCTGTTCTGGACTAGAAATAAGTTCACTAAATTCTCGGTCATGGTTGAATATAGCTAGTGCCTGACGCTGCATTTTCATTGTCTCTTTCAAAATGTAAGGTTAGATGGTTATTTGAAATTTTACACCACACCAGACAGTGAACTTAAGTTGATGAACAGGACTAGTCCACCAAATCTGCTGCTCTGTTTGCTCACATCTTTGAGCCATTGTAAAAATTACCAACGAAAAAGCCCGCATTTGCGACGACGCCAGTGTTATATATAAGTTTCACAAATAATAAAAATATCTTAATCATTTTTATAATGAATGAATAATTTAAAAGATTTTTAAATATAAATGTTATTAAATTTCGAAAAACCATAAATTGGCGAGTTGTAAATTTATAAATAAGTTTTTATTACCCTCTTTGCAAAGCCTAAAATTAATTTGTACACATTTCTACTTCTTGATATCAAAAAAGACAAAAATAACTACGAAATGATTCTTATAAATAAACTTACAAGTTAGAAATTAAACATAAAAAATTAATATTATTACTACTATTAGATATTTTTTCCCCTTAAAAGATTTTCCAAATTACAGTTTTAACTTAACATAATACGAATAAGATATTTATGTAACTATATACCTTAGTTACCTATTCAAATATTCTTTTACGAAAATAGAAGAGAAAATGATATCTAAAATGGGTGACAATTATAAATAAGTTCTCATATGAAAACAGAAAAGAAAATTACATTTTAAACTAATGACTATTATAAATGTCTCTATCTCTCTCTCTCTCTCTATATATATATATATATATATATATATATATATATATATATATACTATATATATATATATATATATATATATATATATATATATATATATATATATATATATATATATATCTCTACTCTCTCACTATATATATATATATATATACCTATATATATATATATATATATATATATATATATATATATATCAATATATATATATATATATATATATATATATATATATCCACCCGCAGTATGGTTACCTTGCAGTTGGTGGGTGGGCTCTCTGGGATACTGTTGGGCGGGATATACTGCCCTTCAGTGTCCTAGAGCGAAAAACCGACATTTTTTTTTTTTTTGAATTCTCACCCATAGGTGGTCCCTTCAATTATTTGTATAAGGTTGCCCTCCCTTTTTCCCATCACAGCCCCATGGGCTATCCGGTGCCTCTTCCCGCATGGGTTTTCTGTTCACCCCACACTTCCTCCCCGTGGATGAAGGGTACAGTTGAAAACTGGTCATTTGCTTACTGCACCTCTGACCGGAGGCCTCAATTCAGCAGGAACCAGACCTTTGCTAACCACTCATGGAGGCTGTTCTGCACTTTGGTGTATAATCTCAAGCTTTGCGTGAAGACTATAGGTGCCATTAATGTTTTAGGGTGGGTCACCGATGTAAGTTCTCGGGAGGGATCTTCGGGGCCCATCCACCAGCCTACAGGGTGGGGTCCGGTGGTTGTGTGGGTCTCTCTGGACTGTTACCTGCTGTGGAGAGAAGGATTACCCTCCCTTATGAAATAAACGCCCTTCCAGTCCATCCTGTTATTTACTTTTATGTCTCATTTGTTTTATTGTTATGCTGTTCATTCATGGAGACGAAGTTTGTGGTAAAATTTTTTTATGGAAAAGCCTTTAAATGATATAACGTGTTTAAACTAAGGTGGGTCAAACAACATCAACAACAATTACTATCTGTCAGGTTCCCCCTATCACAGTCCCTACTACTTCTAGACCTGGTACTTAGCTTTGCTTCCTTCTTCTACACCTGGGGGTCTTTCGCAAATTTCTCGATTAGTCGACCAGCAAACCCCGAACACCTCAGGCGCCCCAACGGTCCGGCAATCCCGCAAAGGTGCCCCCCCGTAATAGTCATTCTCATTCGTTTACTCATATGCTGCACCCCCTCCAGAATGTCAGCAGACATATCTTTCCAAATTTATACATTGCGATCCACTACCTCCAAAGCTCTTACTGAGCACAGACATTCTTCTCAGTAGGGCACTTGAAAAAGTCCTAAGAGTTGAAGACCCTCCAGTCACATTGATGAGGAAATGGTCCATTCTCGTAAAAGCTGCTAACCGATATCAAAGTTCCATTCTGTCATCCTTAACGTCTCTCGCAAATATTCCTCTTATTTCTACTCCTGATGAAATAAGAAACACATCTAAAGGCACTATTTATTGTTATGAACAGAAAGACGAAGATACAGCTGTCATTTTGGAAGAACAACAGAGAAGATTTTCCGTTACAAACGTTTATAGATTTTCCCCTCCGGGAAACTCCTGACAAACCAAATCCCCGTTTACTGCTGACTTTTCATACCCCTTATCTACCTACAAAGGTCAAAATAGGGTTCACAAGTCACAGTGTTCGCACGTTTATCCCTCGACCCAGACGTTGCTTCAAATGTCAACGGTTTGGTCATCCCCGAAAATACTGTAGGGGACAGGATGACATATGCCCAATCTGCGGAGAATTATTTCACACTCCATGTGAAAATACCCTTAACTGTAGAAACTGTGGACCCCACAGTGCTTCCTCTTTCAAATGCCCGTTTTACCTGTTTGAACAGGAGGTTTTAGAGCTATGTACCATACATAACTTGAGCAGGAGAGATGCTTTACACGCGAGCTCAAGGAATTATCAAACAAATCAAAAATCAATCTTACGCCATAATTACTGCCCCCACGCCTCCGCGTGTTAATCCGCCAACGCAACCCTATCCTAATAGAACTCCTCACTTAAATTCCATTGAAACTCAGGCATGTACTGCAACCTTCTACCTGTACTGCTCACACTACCAACTTCTCAAAGAGTACAAAAGCAGCCCTTGATTCAATCTCCCTTCCAAAAAGCTATCAACAAGCCAATCCTGAGTACTAACTCTCAGCAAACTAGCAATGAAACTAAGCTGGCTCATCCAATACAAAATTTAAAACATTTCCTGCCAAGACACACTGTCCCATACTCCCCAAATTGGTTCACCAAACTTATAAGAGGACGGTCTCTTTGTCCCTTAATTCGCCTCCCACTATTACTAAAATCCCTGGAAAAGATGTTTCAAAACACACAGAAAAGAATAGTCGCCAAGTTAAAGATTATTCGTTAAAATATAGAGCAACCGAATTTTTAAACAAAAACACAGTAACCCCAGATGTAAAAAATGCAACTCAGAAGAGACCTCGCCATAAGTCTACTTCTGAGACAAAAGCAAAGGCTTCAAAAGATGTACCCAAACAATCCCAGCTATTGAACAACCCCACCAACCAATAATGTCGTCTACAGAATGATTTCACAGCTCTTCTGATTCTTCCTATAACTCTTCTCCCGAGTTTCCTTTATCAGCACTCTCTAAGGGATTCTATACCCTAGAAGATGAATTGGATAACAGCTCCAAATGGAGCTTGATGCGATGACCCATTCTCTTTCTAATGCTTCCTGCACTTCCGAGAAAGATGAATGGAAAACTGTTCAACGTAAACGTCGCAAACGCTCTAAGCGTTCTGGGTCTGTTGGAGGCATGAAGATAGACCCAGAGGTCCCCATTCTCCAATCAAACTGCCCAATTTCCAAAAATCACCCGCATGATGAAGTACTGGAAAAATCTCCAGAATCAGACCTTGCCAATTCATCGAATCCCATATTGGAAATCAATGTCGTAACCCCAACACATTCTCAAAAAGACAATACCCTTCCGGTTACACCTTCCTTCCCCATTTCCATGGAAACAACTCTATGTCCCTCCCACATGTCTGAATCTGCTTGCCAAGCGGATACTGATACCGCTCTCACTAATAGATACAAAACATATAACAAATGAGAAAAGTTATTTTAAAACTTATGAATTCGAGCATTCAGTCAAGGTAAAATCAGCAAATGGTCAGGAAGCAAATGTCTTAGGATATGGAACAATTGAAGTAGAATCAGTTTTAGATGTAAAAAAATATCTCAATTATTTTTAAATGATGCTTGGTATGTTCCTGATATTACGAAAAATTTATTTTCAGTATTGGCAGCTCATGATAAGCATTCAAACAGTGAATTTATATCTGGACCAAGTGTATGTAGATTTATGGTAGACAAAAAAGCCTATTTTAATGACTATCGTAAACCAAAGGAAGAGCTATTCAAAGCTGCAATAAAAGCTAAAATCTCCCATATACCAGAAATAAATGCACTTGAAGAAAAGGATCTATTACAGTTATATCATGAAAGAATGGGACATCAGGATAGAAGACACATAAGAAATCTGATCAAAAGAGAACTAAATACTGAAACTCACCTTGATAACAGAAATTGTATAGGATGTATAAATGGAAAAATGCATCGTCAGAATTTTGGAAAAAGACCAAATAGTACTAAGCAAGGAGAATTGCTATTTGCAGAGGTTTGTGTGCCATTTCAAGTATTATCAAACTCAGGTTATAAATATTTTGTATGTTTACAAGATGATTTCTCAAAAATGAGATTTGTATATTTTATTAAAGAAAAATCAGAAGTTGTAGAAAAATTGGAGCAAGTACTTGAAGAAGCAAAAGTACAAGGACATCCAATCAGAGAATTTTTAAGTGATAATAGCTTATAATTTAATAATAAGTTAGTTAAAAAGCTTTTACATAAATATGGTGTAAGACAAAGGTTAACGGCTCCGTATACTCCACAACAAAATCGAGGAGAAAAAGAAAATAGAACGCTAGTTGAAGCAGCCAGATCACTCATGTATTCAAAAGTAAAATTTCCACAGGGTTGGGCAGAATTAATTAACACAGCAGCATATATAATAAATAGAACTGGAAAATTCACAGTTGATGGGAAAACGCCTTTTGAAATCTGGTATGATAGAAAGCCCAGAATCAAGCATCTACGTGTAATCGGAACAGCATGTAGTGGGTGGATTCCAGATCAAGAAAAGAAAAAAGTTAGACCCAAAAGCAAAATCAGGTGTGTTAATTGGTTATGATAGAGATGAAAGCTACAGAATATATGATCAAGCAAATAATTTTGTTTAGATGCAGAGATGTAGTATTTGAAAGAGAACTTTCAACTTCAATATCAGATGTGATAGAATTAGAAAAATAAAATAAAAAGAAAGAATTAAATATAGAAAATACAGAAACTGATGACAGTACATCTATAATTAGGTTAAACTCATCACATACAGAAACAGAATCTGATACAGAAACAGAATCTGATACAGAAATAGAATCTGATACAGAAATAGAATCTGATTCAGAAATAGAAGAACAGAATAGAATAGTAAGCACACAAACAATTAAGAGACAGATCAGTAATTAAAAAGCCATCAAAGTTTGATGACTACAGTACTTATCTATTATTAAAAGATATGGAAGAACCTGAAAATTATAAAGAAGCTATGCTGAGCAAGCTCAAGAAAAAATGGATTAATTCAATGAAAAATAAAATGAAATCATTGAAAGAAAATCAAACCTGGGAATTAGTTGAATTACCACCAGGAAGAAAACCAATTGAAAACAAATGGATTTATA
>JABUQX010086313.1:35000-61795 GCA_015478945.1 Trachelipus rathkii | reverse complement strand
ATATATATATATATATATATATAGTTTTTAAAAAGTACAAATAAATGCTAATAACTAAGTTTAATGAATAATTTACTCACTACTAGGCCAGTTTCTTAATTTCACAGTTTCTTCCACTTTTCACTAAAATTTAATTTGTTATTGTAGAAAATGTTGTAAGAATCCTAAAACTGTAAAAACATTTTAACACAGTTCGAATAAATATTTCAAATTCATATTCACAAAAATAAGAACACAACATAACGCTTGAGAATTTAAAAAAAATGGCGCTTGTTTCTTATATGTTTTTCTTTGAAGGTACCAATATGACTCAATGATTAAAAAAACAGTCCATGTACAGGAATATATATATATATATATATATATATATATATATATATATATATATATATATATATATATATATATATATATATATATATATATATATATATATATATATATATATATATATATATATGTTTCTATGAATAAATTTAGATTCTCGGTATCTTGGGTATAATCGATACACATATATCGAAAATCGATTTTAAAACTTAAATACCGATAGGTCAAAAAGAAACTTAAGTATACTGCTTCCAATTTATATATAAAAAAATAAAAAAAAAAAAATATATATATATATATATATATATATATATATATATATATATATATATATATATATATATATATATATATATATATATATATATATATATATATATATATATATATATATATATACCCCTCCATGTTTCACCCCACCGCAAGTTATTTTTTTCGAACCACACCTTACCTCTTTGTTTCAGTGTGCACCTCGTTCTCCACCACACCTGGACATTAGAATTGTGTGCCACTCCGCATGGCACCCGGTTCGTGTGCCAATCCTAACATGTACATTCTTTTCACAAATAATGTCACCGATTTTTTTTTCTTTTTCTTTTTTTTACAGGAAAATAAATTATAAAATTTGTTACGACAATTTTGTAACTTTTTTTGCTGTTGGAACACTTTTTGTAATTTACTTTTAGTTACCTAAAATTTTTTTAAAACAAAACAAATACGCAACACACGAATTATAAATTTTAAATTATTAATCTAATAATAATTTAAAATTTATTCAAAAACAGAAATCTTAAATGCTAAAATTATAATCAGGATGTTTGGATGTATTATGTTACATAATAATAGTAAGTATCTAAATTCTTAAAAGTCTCAAAAATCTCTGCAGTTTTTAAAATTATTTAAAATTATTTAAAATTTTCCTTCTTTGACATTGGCGTAACTTCGAAATTATTCTTTTGTGGAGGAGGGGGGGAGAGAGGAGAATATCTCCTTTATCTGAGAATTTCAGTAAGTCTGTTGTGAATTTTTTTTATTAACTAAACAAATTTCTGGGCGGAGCCAGTTGTCATTCTGGGGGAGCGTGCCCCCATGCTCCCCATAGTTACACTTATGGTGTTTAATTAAATTGGGATCATGTTAACTATCTGTGAGTGAGTTTTTTCCATTTCGATTGCAAGGATCCGAACACATTTTTATTTGATAAACGTCAAAATAAAATTATTGTGATAAAAGACTAAATAAAACTGTATTGTAATAAAAGAGCTTCACACCTTTGAAAATGTTTAAAAAAAAAACAAGCTTAAATCTATGTAATCTAACGTAACCTAACATAACCTTACTTAACCTAACCAAACTTATATTAGTGTATAATTTATTTCACTTTCCATTATTTCAATAGCAAATTCACAACTAAACATGCTGTAATAAAGTTATATAAACATATAGAAAAAAGTTCAAACTTTTTTCTCTATGCGCGATGTTGTACATTTTGTTCAATAACGTAAATTAAAAAAAAAAATTGACTTCGGCTACACTAGTCACAGATAAAAGACATGAGCCTTAAATTGATATTGTAGTTGTGGGAAGCATGAACTGCATTAGGAGTTAATGTGACTTCAAACGAAATCACTGTAAGTATCCAAATTCTATAAAGTCTTCAAAATCTCTAAAGTCTCTTCATGTTATTTAAAATCTCCAAATTCTCCAAGTTTCTAAATTATCTAAACTCTCTAAAGAGTCTAAAGTCTAAAAATATTTAAATTCTTTAGCCTATAAATTCACTAAAGTCCATATTCTTTATTTTTCTCAAAAATTCTTTAAAATCTTCAAAGTTTTTAAATTCTCTAAAGTCTCTAAAAATCTTCGAAATATTTAAAGTCTCTAAATTCTGTAAAGTCTCTAAAATCCTTCATAAAGTTTCAAAGTTTCTAAATTTAGACTCTAAAACTTCTAAAGGTTTTAAAAGTCTATAAGGAATTTAAAGTCTTTAAAGTCTCTAAATTTAGACTCTATAACTTCTAAAAGTTTTTAAGCATTTAAATTCTATAAAGTCTCTGATGATGATGATGATGATGATGATGATGATGATGATGATTATTATTATTAATAGTAATGATGGGTAATGATGATGACATTGATTAATAATGATTTCAGGTAATAATTACAATGTTAAATTGATAACTGTTGATACCGTGCTAACAACTTATTTATTATTGACTAAGAAAAATTTATTTATTTCTTCTCTAATATATTTTTTCTTCTTCTTCTTTCTTTGCAGTCTTCAAGCGCCGAAGAAAAATGCTTTTATCGACGTTGTTCTTGTCGATGATTTTCCTTTTGAACCGGAATATCGTCGACACTTCCTCGGATCTTGTTAGACTCGTCGAGGAGTACATCAACCACAAACACATTCAGCGCTTTACTTACCTCAACGTTATTGGAGTAGAAGGTAAAGGGTAAATTATAATTATTATCAAAACTATAAAATGTTTACGCCTTTAGTTCCTTTTCCAATTTAGGAAACGGTAAATTTTTTCCTTGTTATTTTTTTTCCAATTATTCAATAGAAAGTTAGGAAAGTATATTTATAATAAAGTTTGAATGATAACAGAGTGATTTTAATTTAACTTAATTATGAGTATCATATGGTTGGATTCACTAGTCTATCTATAAATCTATAAATCTATAACAACTCCCAGGAAGAGCTTTCGCTCTGTCAGTTGGTCCAGCGTCTTCTCCTTCTGGCCCGAAACTCACAACCCTAGAAATACCAATATTGACCTGATCAAATTCAATTGCACTTCCTTAAATGTATTACGGAGCTAGTTTAATCGGTGAGACACGATGATCGATTTTCTGAATAATAACTGAATGAAATACATATAACAAATTAAATAAAGGAGTTATATTTGAGAGAGAAAAATTGATATAATAATATAACTAAATGATATTGAACATAGTATAAAATTAAAGATATGTGAATAGATAACAATAGTGTATTTAGATGGTTGGAATGGTAACTTTAGGAAAAACCCTACCTTGGACCAAAAAAAGAAAGGGAAGGACAACCTACCTTTAAACGTTATAAATTATAATACAATATCTTCATCAGATTAAAATAATAATAATAAATATTATAATAATCTAACTAATAATAAATATATATTACAATAAAACACTACTATAGTTAAAGTAGAAAAAAGAATATAAGATATAAATAAAAATAATAAATAGAATGAATATTTATGTTCATTAATTTATACACAAAATATGAACCCAAAAAATGTAATTCAATATCAAATTATTAACATCTTGAAGATTTTCTAGCAACACTGTAGCCGGTGCTTATTTCTGTTACTATTAAGTGAGGTGCGAGCTATACTACTTCCATTCTAAAGCTTAGTATTACACAAAAAAGTAGTTAAAATGTTTATACTTTCTCTTAGTAATTTAAGAGCTCTCAGGAAACCAGTTCACACGAATAGAGGGAAATAGTAGAACCACACATTCAAAAAGGGTGAGTGTAATACTAACCTTTTGGTTAAGACTAATAACCTTTATATGTACTACAGGTTCAGAGTAGTGATTCGTACCTGTCTCTATTGCCCAGCGCTATCAGTTATGATATTTACTCAATATATATAGTGGGCCCACAGTGAATACTTATCTAGCTGACCTTAGTGAACTATCTATGTCTTATCTTATCGTTTTCTGTTTTCATTACTATAAATAGACCTAAACTTTTTACAGATAAGACTTGAAAAAAAAATACCTAAATCACATATATTTATGGGGAAAATGGTATTAGTATATTAAAAATCAAAACTTAACAACTCACCACTCGACTAAAATCACTGCTAATAACACCTCATCACAATAACACACTCACATCATATAACACTACACAATTCAACCATTAATATATAATATATATATATAATTATATAATATAGTAATATTATTAATATATAATAATATAATTATATAATTAATATTATATATATATATTAATTAATTTAATAAATATATTAATAAGTATATATTAATTTTTTTATAATGTATATATATTATATATATAATAGTAAATAGATGTGTATATTATATAATATATATATAATATAATTAATATTATAAATATTAAGTATATACATATAATATATATATATGTATAATATTATATTTATATAATATATTATTATATAATATTATATATATATATATATATATATATATTATATAATATTATATTATATAATATATATATTATATATTATATAATATATATATATATTAATATTATATATATAATATTATATATAATAATAATATATATATATATATATAATAACTATTTAACATAAAGTATGGATTTGCATTTACTAACATAAGGTCGCGAGATTCTATGCGAAAAATATGCATTAATTAATATGTCCATATATTTATCTCCAACACTTACAGTTACTATTTCTATCTTCTACTTGACTCGCGATATATAGTAGCGAAACACAGAGAAGCCTATGATTTGGCATTTTATCCATCTATGCATTCAGACTTCTTCATTACAGGCTATTCTGTTTGAGCAGCTCATCCATTACACACCATTTTTTTTATAAGGCTATTTTCGAGTAATTAATTTCTTAGCATATTATCATCTTTATACATGGCCAGATTTTGGTACAACTGTTCAGCATATATGTTCATCTATTTTTTATTTTCACTTTCGTGAGCGACGAGCTCGATGGAGTCCTTCGTATTGAGATTCAAGCGTAATCGTATCCACGACAGAGTAATTAATAGTTAAGGGTACTTCTCTTTTTCATCAGTCCTCCGTTTCCTCCCCTCCCTGTCATTATTATTAACATTCCATTATACCTTATGTAATTTCACGTGCCCATAATCCTGAAATACCGTCAACGATTTCTCTGGCTCCCACTTCTATGCCGACAGCCCAGCAGCTATAATCGACGAGATTAAACTCCTGAAAAATAATCTAACCTTGATTCGATGAACGAAATGACAGAAAAAGAGATCCTCTAATATGCCTGACGACAAAAAGGAATGAGAGAGAGAAGAGAGAGAGGAGAGAAGAGAGAGAGAGAGAGAGAGAGAGAGAGAGAGAGAGAGAGAGAGAGAGAATTTATATATAAAATTAAATATAATTTATATCTAATATATATAATTGGAATATACTATTATCCTCAATTTACTACTGTCTATATCTTCTGCTTTATAACACACCTATACTATATATATACTACTAGAGAGGAAGTAGAGAGTAGAGAGAGCGAAGACTTTTAAGCAAAACTTTTGTAAATGGCAAGTTCATGTTGTTCATCTTGACTAAAAGACAGTAGAATGATAGAACCGGACTGGGATAGCTCATATACTCATCTAGCGTCTCGTTTTTTCGTTCTGTCATAATTTATTATCTTCCTCTTTCTTCCTTTTTTTACCTGTATTTCTTTTGCATTCCCTATACTTGCTAGGATCCTTGGTTTCTTAATTTTTATACTTATATTCGGAATCTTTCACTATTATCTCACTTAGATCTTATCGGCGTTAAGAATTATTAATATAGTAAAAATACGGACACTCGATCCGATTAGTTATTATAATAGTTAGTCGATTAAATTCAGCTATTATACTCTAAGTATTTAGACCCCGTATAGATCTATTAATCATATTATACCTTACAACATCCTGTTAAGGTACTTCCCGTTTCTTTCAATATTGGGTATAAAACAATTCGCAATCAATAGATTATCCTGTAAACTGATTCCCACTTCACCTATTACCAAATTCTTACATCTTAGACCTTCCTTGTTCGTTATTGAGCACTATATATATAACGTCCATGATAGTATTATTAAATTTTGTGGCTATAATGTATTTGTAAATAATCCGGTTCATTCATTTTATATCATTTTATACCATATAAATATAAATGATATATAAATAAGTATTAATTTAATATATATATCTATTATTAATAATATAATATATTTAATATATATATATAATATATATATTATATTATATATAATTAATTATTAATATATTTATATTAATTAATTGAATATTAATATATATATAATATTATATATATACATTATATAATATATAATATATAAATTAATAATAATATATATATTATAATATATATATATTTATACATCTAATTAGACATTAAATAACGTTAGATATAATGAAATATCTATATCTATTATCTTAAAGAGTAGAATGGTATATAAGAAATAACTACTATTAACGAAAAATATTAGCGTAAAATGAAAAACATATTAACATTATCAAACAAGTTATAATATTAATTATATTTCTACAATAAAATATGTACGAGCTGTATTAGTCTATTCTTGGTATTATCCTTAACTATAGTCAGTATAAATTTAATTATGATACTCTACATACATATATCTATATAATAATATATTACACAGATAATGAGGATTATTTAAATATATATATATTAATATTAATATTAATAGTAATATATTAATATACATATATTATATTAATATATATATATTAATATATTAACTATTATAATAGATATCATATATATATATTATATTATAATATATATATATATATATAAATAATATAATTAATTTAATATATTATTATTAAATAAAATATATATATAAATTATATATATATTAATTATATTTATATATTAATAATAATATATTTATATTATAATATATATATATATATATATATATATATAAATTATATATATACTTATATATAATAATTAATATTATATATATATATAATATATATAAGTATAATATATATTATATATATATATATTAGAAATATTAATATTAAATTAATTAATAATAATAGTAATATATTATATTATAATATTATATTAGATATATATATATATATATATATAAAGTATTAATGAATATTATCCTAACAGCCAAAAAAGTTATCAATAGGATCCAAACGTTGCCAAATTCTTTAGAGAATGTAAAAAGATTTCCAATATGAGATATTCCCGTTTTATATTGTGTCCAATTTTATACAATCTTTTTGATTTTTATCAATTTCGACTATTTGGAATTACTAATTATTAAATTATGTTTGCTGTTTGTGTTGTCATTCAAGTGTCATGAAAAAATTTTAAATAGAGATCCATTGGATAGATAAATAAAGTTGTCCAATAGGCACTATATGTTTTATTTATAACATTCAGTAGGGATATACCGGCTATTGAAAGATAATGTGAACTAATTTTAATATATTTGAATTCAATGTTAGTATATAATTATAATGTCCTTTTATCCATATTTTTATTGATTTTGATCATAAGAATGTATTCACCGCTTTTTTGGATGCATATAAAAGATTATTTATTGTAAAAGTGGGATAACTTAAATCTATAGACACACATAAAAAGATATCAATCTCATGGATTAGAATATATAATATTGAGTTGTACTCCAGATATGAGTATCGTATTTTGAAAGTATGAGAGAGGTCAGACGTAAGGTAAAGAAATATTAATGGACATCCTACATAGGGAATAATCCAGATATAATATTTGTTCTCACATTTTATAACATATTAAACTTTGTTTATCAATAAGTTCCGCATTTTGTACCATAAATTGAATGTTATGTGGATGCTATAATAGACAACCAATAACATACTTATCACATATGAGTACAGAATAAAAATTACGGTGACCGAATAAGAGTAGGTTTTAAATACATAGAGATTTATGGTAGTAATATACCGAGGGGGGAAAATAAATATTTAAGCACATTCCAAGGGATATCCTTTAATTGTTCCAATTTATATTCACCTAGTTGTTATTGTATAATGTCTACGCTTTTTGAAATGCATATGTATAAAGTAATTACCTTTATTTCATGGATGTCACTAATGGACAACTCAAAAACATTAACTATACCAAATGGATAGATTAATAATAATTGGTTTGTGTCACGATAGGTATTCATACTTGCAGCATTCATATCGGGATAATATCACGAGAGAAAGGTATAAAATATTAATGGAACTAACCTAAGGGTATAATTACCACATTAAATTTGTCTATTTATATATCACTATTTGTTTAGTCATAATGTCATCTACGCTATTTTTTGGATTAGCACAATAATATATATTTTTTGAGGATGCCTAAATGATTAAACAACCAAACAACATCATGGTAGATATAAATAGTTATGTATGCCACGATATACGTATCTGATATTGAATACAATATCGTTTAGTGATATACTGAGAGGAGGTAAAAATACTTATAGTCACAATCCTAAAGGTAGTTATCATTATATTTATATGTACCAATTTATTAGCCTATTGTTTGTCAAAAGTATGTCGCGACTTTTTGGAGAATGACTATTATAAAGTCGCTCGTTTTTTTTTGACTTGCTAAAATGTAACAATCTGCTACAGAGTCGACACATGGGGCCAATGGAGATAAATTGTATATCCGTGCGTTCGTTCGAAGCTATATCGTCGGGATTAGGCTCTCTACAAGGATACAAAGTATTTATAATATTTGTTCAGTCAAGAGATATACTGCAGCATGATTCACCTTCCAACATGCCAATATTTGTATATAGATGTCCATACTGTCCCTTTAGCGTAGTGCTAAATTCAAACTAAAGATTAGCTTGAACTAACTGGTTGTGGCTTATGCTTTCCATCAGGTTGGGAAGCATTCAAAAAGGTAGTGCAGAAGTTTTTGGGCAACATCGTTAAGAATTTTAACATCACGAACAATAGTACAAGAACAGATAATTTGTAACATTTTGGCATAGTCTCAGGCCTAGTAACATCTTTGAACACTTGAAATCAAAATGAAGAAACTTCCACGATAAAAAAAAGAGTAAACTGTCTAATTCATTTGTAACACTAGTAGTCTGTCCTGACCCAATAAAGTCTCCAAACACGATCATATATAACGCTCTCTATATAGTATATTTGATGTATATTACTAATTGGCGTATTCATTAGGCATAGAAGTGGACATTTGCGCAAGTGACTAACGGGGAGCCTACTAGTTATGCATTTACCTGCAGTGAACAACATGACTTTAAAGTAGCCATATCAAGTTTGCACGTAACTCTTACATTTCAGAGACGGCGATTTTCTGACTACTGGCGGAGACCTCCTTACAGAAATACCAGCTTAGCCTGTCACCAGCCATCGGAATTATGTAAACTCACCTTTATGAGAATTGTGGTAATTCAAATTAAGTCAATAGTCAATATATTAACTTCTATGTGCTCTTTACAAACATAAGCTGCACATATTTAACAAATATTAATGGAATATATAAATTCGATTACAATATTAATCGCTCCTTTTCCTACTTGAAGCTCATTAGTGACTTTTCGTGTGTAGAGTCATAATCATAATTCTGGTACGCCTGCATTTTGCGCACATTAAGTTATGTCTCATAACTATTAACGCTTATTAATCTAAGAAAACTAAACCAATATAAGTCTATTCTTTTACATGTCATCAAGTTATTAATGTCAATGCATCCAAAAACATGCTTTGCTTTACAGAGTGACATTTCGTTAATTCAATATATATACAGTGGATTTAGTAATTATCTAATCAGAATTATATCATATAAATCTAACCTAATAAGACCATTAGAATGAAAAGAGAAATACTAATAAACAACAAACTAAAACATGAGTAAAAAAACTGAGCTATAAAATCAACATATAACACCAACACATAAATAAACTATTTTTTAAAATGTACTTCTCGATTCTCTATGCAATAACTTAATTGAAACCATTCGGAAACAACACTTTAGGGTAAAGTAATATACATTTTAATTATCATTTAAAGAATCAAGTTCATCGAGAATGTAAACATATAGCATCAACCACATAATATATAAATCGTTATTTATAATTATATTCTTATTAAATAATTTAGATAAAAGTCCATTTTATGCCAATACTGATTATAACCCATTTTCAATGATAATATACTAATTATTAATATTAATATTATGATTTATATAAATATATATATAAATATAATATATATAATATTATATAATATATATATATATTATATTAATTAAAATATGTATATATACAGAATCAAAGTAAACCTGTTATTACTTAAATATGCATAGTTAGCTTTTTATAATAATTGCAATAATAATCTCAATGATATATAACTATTGTATTCGCCAAGCCCTTACACTTTCGAATATATTCCATTTACGTTCGACGACTTGCCTGCACTCCGTGAGCAAGCGTGACAATTTCAAATCAACATAGTAACATAGTTTATAATTAGGGGTACTAGGACCTAAGACACCCGATCCCCCTCTGAATCGTTCAGATCATGTGACGAGCAGTACTTATACTTCCGTTATCAACATTTGTGATAAGAGATAGTTAAATCATTATACTTATAAATAATTTTGCTCATAAAAACTATATTCATTAATCAAACAACAAAACTTTCTATGTAATACATAATTATTCCATTTAAAATGAAAAATATTCTGAAAAAACATAATATAATAAATATTATAAATACCTTTTAAAAAACAAAAACTGAATTTTAATACCAGGGTTGGCATTATTTAAATAAAATGGTTACAATAAATTCCAATAAAAATATCAAAAAGTTAATTAAATCTTAAATAAAAATAAATTATATTCAAATCTGTTTTAATTGTTCTTCTCTTGAAAATAGGATTTGATAAGCATTGCTATCTAGATTATATGTCATATATATTCATGAGTTTCACTCTATACCTGAAATTAAGATAATATAAATAGTATTAGTTTAGTTTAGCACTGATTATATTTTATCTGATATAAAGTCAAAAATCTTTATCCATAGATAGGTATGTATTTCACAATTATGATGAACATTATTTGGATATTATTATTATATTATAATAATAATGAATTATATTTAAGACCTTAGGAATTATCTTTATATAATTTTAACTTATTTATTTATTATAAATATAACTAATAATTTAATTTACATAAGCTACAGTTTGGCCTATCACACTATATTAAATTGATTTGTGATAATTTAGAAGTCTCTGATAAATTGAAATATTCTAGACTTATCATGTTTATGACGTATTGAGATTATGTAAAATCTCAAATATATTATAAACCTATTATTTGTTATGTAATTCATCCGTATAAATTATATAAGAATAACATTACGGTAACTTATAAAGTTTACTAAGAGATTTATGATGAAAGTATAAAAATCATAAAGCACATTATATTTGGTTTTCCCATCATTGAAAATCTACTTATACAAGGTTGTTCTGAATTACAACAAAAAAAAGGCATATATATTAACAAAATTGCCTTTGGAGTATAGTCAATGGGATTCTTCAATACTTTAGACAAGGGAGCTGCAATGACAGTCCTTGAAGGGCGAATACTCTGACCACGAGCGTCTTTGGGTGATAACTCTAATAAGTAATAGAGATCCACAAAGTAGTATAATTACTGAGTAAGTCATAAATATTATAAATGTAAAATCTATCAGATTAAAAACTAATAATAGTAATTGACTATTTAAGGTTATGAGATATGGAACTTAATTGAATGTACGATTTATTGATATACAAGCCAAGTGATTCATAATTATAGATAGATTCTAACAGATTTTCAATTATGACCTTTATAATTCGTGCATGCATGAGATGTAAGGTATAGTATTAATGGTGGTTCACTGTGTGAATTGGGTTTTAATCAAGGCAAAGCTGTTGGAAAGATAATTATTTGAGTTTTATACGTTTATATTATACCAAATTACTTAGAGTATTCATATAGCCTCTAACTTTGCACAGATTTATCCATTCCTTGCAAATCGTATATCACCACAACCTTCACTCAACCTAATATTGACTCTACCACTAACTTATGCCTTTTCATTTTCGACATCTATGATGCTCTATATATGCTAACTTGGCATAAATGATTATATACCCTTACTAGCAGCTAAAATAATGTAGCATAGAAAAATACTATATTTAGTTACTATAAATTGTAATATATATAATTATAATACTGGGAAAGGTTATATAAACTTTTCAATTGTTAATGTATAATAATATAAAATTCTGCAAGAAATAGAATTAAGGAAAGGAACTAAATAGCATTTGATATTTGAACTTTGAATTGAGAATAATCCTAAATGTCAGTACAGATTCATAGAAATATGAATCGAAAATTGTTCTTCCTTCTTATGGGTAAGATACTTGGAATCGTTAAGAGATTTAAATATAAAAAAATTTCTTATGGCCCTATGTCAAATTATATACTTTGTGAGCAACTTCAAATACACATATAAGTATTTTGAACTTACTACTATACGAAAAATTTCCAGAACGTGCCCATATCACAGTTATAAGTGAAAAATGCGGGACTATTTAGCCATGTCTATTTAAAATAGTAGGCGTCCGGTTAAGTTCACTCTAGTCGTTTAGAGCACTTTGCCCCAGTCATTAATGACGAGAGACCCCAAGGTTACGTCATTTAGGTCGAGTATTACCGTGTGATAGATATAGTATGACGCTACTCTCCATCTCGGCTACTGATTGTTTGTCTGATCAAGACTTATTAAATAATAAAAATTTAAGCATATAACACTCTATATTCCTAAAGATAAGGTATAGGCTTTACATGCCCGTGTAGACGGTAGTGGTTTAACTGTAAAATATTATTATAATTATATATTATATTATTATTATACTATAATTATATATTATTATATTATATATTATCTATATATTAATATAATATAATATAATATATAATATTAATTATATATTATATTAATATATTATATAATATATATATACATTATAATGTAGCCTGATCTTAATTTTATGGAGTCAACATCCTATTGCCTGCACTATTATCACATAAACTACCTTATATTTATATTGTTCAGCATCTAAATTGGAAAAATATAGTCTTACTTATATGCGAAATATATTATCGAGCGAATCCATTAAGATAACTTATTCTCACAGTCCTAAGCAAGACCTGCGCGTGAGATGCTGAGTTCCAAAAGCTAAATATTTCAGGAATATTAACCTTATAGGGAAGGTGATTGTTTTAACAAAGCTGTTGAATATTACAGTTACGAAATGATGTCTGTTAAAAAAAAGGAAAAGCCCCACGCCTCTCTCAATGAGAATAACTGAGCGTAGACACTGACAATTATAATTTGTCCTGAAGATATGACTATACAAAAGTATCGCTCATATGAGCACTTCATAATTGTAGTACAATCTACGTCAAATCTGTTTATTTATGTGATCGAAAGCTAGCAGTGTCATGTCCATCAATGAGATATTTGCCTAATTGGTCCCTACTCTTCAAGCTAACAGACCAGTCCAGTTTCACAAAACCTAACGGTCACATTTCTATTTCGCGTATATTAAATCGACTTTCATCTCTGCTTCAGGCTTTTGCACCAAATCAAAACATCTCTACTCCAAAACATACTTAACCAATTTACAGTCCCTTACCTCTATGTATTGTTCTTCTTTCCTCTTGTTGTCTTCTCACTACGCTTTGACTAAATGTTCTTAGATTCTTTTTGACACTATACACATCACTCTCTCTAGCTCTCACTCCTCCCTCTGACCAGAAGTTCCGAGAGATTAAACATTATAATGCATTCATGTTCATCACAAGGTGGCCAACGAGCTATCAGTGAACTCTCAACTATTTAAACTAACTATTTCTCATTATCCTCAAGCTTACATATCTATTGGAGCTTTTGCGTCAACTCACCATGATTCTTCCGCAATGCGTTATACATTGTATGAATCCTTACATTCTTATTGAGAGTACTCACTTCTAACCTCCTTACGGCATATCATTAAGATATCCATCTCAGCCTGCACTTAAATCTAACCTACTATTATATACTTCGTTTCAACTTCCATCACATTATACTGAGCTAAAAGGTTATCGAAAATATCTTTTTACCTTGAACCGCAGATCGCTGGCAGGGCGGTGTCAGATCTCTCACACAATTCGGTATTGTTATCAATGTATATCTATTATTCTCGAGCAAGATCTTATAGTCCTAGAAGTCACAATTTCTATACATGTCAATACATAGTTTCTCACGTTCTTTCTTATGTTCTTCTTCAATTATATTTTAGTAGCCATCATATTTGTTTATATGTCTATGAAACACCTATATAATCACTTCGAATCAACAAATCACTATGACGCACTATAGACAGCTGTATCGTTATGTTGTCACGGCATTGCAACCCATAAGGTACAACCACACTTGTCCTATTAGTGAGGTCAAATTTATCATATCTTGCTAATACGCTATATTTTCAGCACATACCTTCGAACGATTACACAAACTTATCGAAGATATGTTATAACAAAGAGGATTCAGATAATATATTAGATTTAAAAAGATATTTACTGTATCACATAATGTATTTCAACTTACATACACTTAATATAAGGAATATAGTTATTAATAATACAGATCTTAGATATAAACTACTTAGTTAATACCTAGATACACTATATAATGTAACCATAGTACTGCACCCACGCACTGCACAGCACCGTACATACTCAAAATGAGTTTGTACCGCACCACACTTGATTCGCCACTAAATAATTAATCAAATCCATTTATGATAGTAATTAATCTTTATATATGGCTAAGAGTCCTTACGCTTATTGTGTATTACCAATAGGAGATGAAAGATTAGTATATCTGAGCCTAATGGTACTTTTATTTCCTGCGAGCTCGCTCTGAGAAGCCGGCAGCAACTCAGATTCACGAGTTACAATTACTGCTATTAAACACAGACGATAATAGGTAAAATATTAATAAGATGACTTGTAATATATGTTATATTATATAATATACTATATTTTTTTTTTTAACTTGATCATATCAATTATATACTAAATTAAAATAATACTTTTCCTAGTACACACAGTAATAATTATAAGTACTATTCCAAGAAGTTTGTGTAGTTAATTAATTTTATCTGTTAATTACCTAACTATTATTGTTTGTCGTTTTTATTATTAATATTATATATGATCACGACTAGATGAAAATGCACTAATTGGCTAAGTACTTTATTAGAGAGACTTCATTGTTTATATATTATTATATGTAATAATAATTTAAATAAAATATAAGACATATAATATCGTTCATATGTTAATTTATTATTCGTAAGTTCGGTAAAAACTATATATATTTTATTCACACCATATATTATATTATACAATTTCAAATCTTCCACAATTGGCCTTCTAAATTGGCTTAGTGGACTAAATATTAATATGTATTTATTGGTTATAAATAAATACAAATTATATATATATATATATATACAATATATAACTATCTACTAAGCCTTTAAAACTAAACTCACTATTTAAATATATATATATAATCATCTTTGACTTAGTTATACAAAGTTTCTAGGTATCTGTTATCATAATTAAAAGCAGTCTATTTAGGATTAATGAGCCAATATACATTTTGTTATAGTTGTTATTAAAGCTTGTAGCTAGACACAAACAAAAAAAATGAAAGAAAGTAGAATGGAGAAGACTATGAGCTTTAAGGATTAAAAAGTAAATTAAATTCTTGATATTTAAGTTATATAATTTCCCTTATATATTAATCAAATTCTACATTAAATTTTTGATATGTTGTATAGTTTTCCTTATATATTAAGAAAATCCTACATTAAATTCTTGATATACAAGTTATATAGTTTTTCTTTTATATCAACAAAATTCTTTATTAACTTGATATATATAATATATAGTTTCTCTGTATTCAATTGATACAATATTGTATTAAATTACTCCTCAGCTTTTATTGAAAATGGAAATCCGTAGGTGGAGTATATGGCATCTTCATCCTAATTTCTTGTACAGGAGAAAACTGCTGAGAATAATGCATATGCTGAGGTATGGTAATACATAGGTGTTCGTGGCTTTGGTTGTGGAGATTGAGATTGCATAACTTCTTGCTGTTGTTCTAGTGTATTTTCCACAATTCTCACAGGTCTTCTCGATTCATATATGTTCGGATATCTACCTCTATCATCGGATAGTGGTTCTCAGGTCTCAAGATATATAATAATTAATAATAGTATAAATCTAAAAAATACTGTTATAAGTTATATAATAAATTCAATATACTCACTTTAAATAGTGACACCACCTCTAATTTGGAGTCAGTATAGCTGAGGTGGTTGAAAAGATAATATAGATAAAATCGTTGTCGCATAAAATAACAGAAATACTTCTCCTGTCTATATTTAAGATGACATTGAGCGAACGGTTGCAATGTTAACGCTCGATCATTTAAACGAATTAGACACTCAAGTCATTTTACTCTTTGTGAGACTACATGGCATTAAAACTTGGACTATCTATGTAAATATTTCATAGGTTCCCATAGAGTTTCAAAAACAAGGAACCTCTTTTGTAGTATTGTTTAATATATAAGTTATTTAACAGGTTAGCTTATATATATATTAATATATATATTTAAATAGCAATAACCTATCTATAATATAATTATATTGTAGAGGTGAAAATTGGTTTAAAGCCACAACTATCATCGATCTCATACTACACAAACTTATTACAAGCTACCCAGAGAATAATATGAAACTCATCGTATGCATCAGTAGAAATGCGTGACGTGAGAAGTTGTTATTGGTGCGATAAAATGATAATATATAAAAAATAATGAAAATGATGATTTAAGGGCGTAGAATATATGATAAGGAGTTATTAGTAAGTATCTAATTTACGTTTTCATATATATTAGTTGCATCTTACTAGGCTGATGAGATTAAATAAAATTTTTTGGTAGTAATATAATAGTCACAATTTATATCTTATATTTTGATAATTTTACAAGCTATCAAATAACAGGTGAATTTGAAGTATGAATAATAGTAAGCATAAGTAGGTTTAATGTATATACGTGTTCTCTAGATAGCTGTTCTGATACCCTTGTGTTTCCAAGGGAATGACAATCAATCATGGCAAACTAGCGAAAGAGAAAAAAGCTTTTTGAGCGGTAACCCAGGTAATTACTGTTATCAATTGAAAAAAAGAAATCTGGAGAACATAAAAAAACAATAGTTTGTTAATTATTATAGTAATATGATTAGAATATGAGCCAGCCTATTTGAGGAGCACATGTTTTTATATTAGGGTATCCCGTTAAAGATATACATCTTGAAATTAGTACACTTCTATCTATATTAAACTTTTCGCATATATTTATTGTGTTTTAACTTACAAAGAATACTCCAAGGGTAATATTGTATAGCAGAAAAAAGCATTGTCGAATGGCCACTGGAATACAAGTGAGACTCGTAACAAGGGCTCCGGGTAGTACAGGGGGTGATTAGTAAGTTCCAGTAGTATCAACTCATCTCGAGGTGAGGGTCTTCGGGTAAGCTACGAGCTGAGGTCTTTGGTATTTGTTGTTAAACAGACGGCGTCTCGCCTTATACTCCCTTACTAACATAGGGGATATGGAAATCATTATCCTATATTACTTAATATTATGTGTTTCCCCACGTTGACTCGACCCCCTAATACTATCAGGTTATATCACTATACAAATTATATATTATATTTATATATATATAATTAAGTATAATATTATATTATATAATATTAATATATATTATAATAATATAATATAATAAATAATATATATATTTTATTATATATATATTATTAATTATATAATATATATATTATATATTAATTATTATTAATTTTCCTGTATATATTAAATTTATATTATTTAATATTTCTATTTATTAATAATAATAATTATATTATAATTATAAAAATTGTATGGAGGGGAATAAATAAGAAAACCTATAAATAAAATAAAGAAGTTACACGCTAAAATGGTATACTTAACTAGGTATTATATATATAATAGGATAGGTACTAAGTATAATAGAAAACTGGTAGACTTCTCAATGGAATCAAGAGTATGTAATTTGTATGAGAACTTGAAATAGATTTTATATTATTCTTTTATCATTTATGTTATATGATTCTTCCTACAAATCTTAACGATAGTTTATGTTATCACTTGTGTATTTTTAGAAAGATTAAATATATATTGAGACTCAGCAGCATTAATGAAAATTTATAATGTATAAAAAATGGACCGATATATTTTTGTTTTTGTATGTATTGGTGGTGTATATTTCTCTTTAATTACAACTTCGCATCTAGGCACAACTCTAATAGCCCACAAGCGTTAATTCAACCAAATCGGACCAACGGGAAATACGTAAGGAGCGGCACCGGCGGACTCGCGAGAGCATGCGGTCTCGGGGGCGAGGTTCAGGAATTCACGCTACGTAATCGAACCAATCAAATTTATTTATATCTTAGATAACTACTCGGTGCAGTATCAAACTATGTCTCAAAACACCATACATGCACACCAACACAATCAGAGTATATAGAAATCATCACGCGACCAAGCCGCAACGAGCCACCTCCTCCCCCTACACATATATATTACTCACATATATACTGGTCTAATATAACACGTATATACGTGCATCTGAGAAGTCCACTACTCATAATATATCAAATTATAATTAAAAATCATTTCATACATTCAAATTTATAAATATAGATGTATTATTATGAAGATAAATAAATACTATATATATATATATATAATATATATATTAATATATAATATATATATAAATATATATATAATCACATTTTTTATTACTCACTTTTAGTAACCTAATTCATAATAATAATAATATATACACTCATGAAATTACATACATTACGCGTATGATTCAATTAAAATTATTTTATAAGTTATGTTATTATTATATTCTATATATATATTAACTATCATTAGTAAAATGTTATTTATATGCAACGATTAATATATAAATAATATTACTATTTATAAATAACAAATTTTTATTTATTTTATTTATATCATATATTATATATATTCCAATTTCCGTACAAATCTTCAAATACGCTGATTCCAATTATGTATCAGTTTTCTGATATCTTAGTTTTGAGATATATCAAAGACTATCTCATTTAAATGTTGGCCTATATAATATATATATAATCTATATATTATTATATATATCACCCCATTTTATACACTATATATATTTATATATATTATATATTCTATATATATGATTATAATTATATGTATATATATATAATTATTATTCCATGCTCCTAAAAAAAAAAGTAATATTTATTTTATTATTTATTATTATTTTTTTTTTTTTTCTTACATTTTCCTAAAAAATTACAAATTTAATTGGTACCAATCTTTGCAGAATGAAAAGCTTTTAGTTAAAGCATATTCAATTGTATTTGATACTGATTTTCTTTTTTTTTTTTTTTTTTTACAGTTTACGACGTGGATCACTTAAAGGAAATCCAGCATGTATTCTTTTCCCTGTAGCTATTGTCGTTTTTGAGATATGGATGTAGTTGCGGCTTAAAACCAAATATCACCTAAAATTAATATATATTATGAATTAGTTGTGTGTTAGTGTTATGATCGTGTGTGTATGTCTTCATATGTAATTTATATTGTGTGTGTGTTCACTAATGTAAGGGGGTATGATTAATTATATTATGTTAAATATATAATAATATTTATATAATATTATATATATACATTATTATATAGTATATATAGTATATATTATTAGCAAAGTAGCAGTTTGTGATCATACTTGGCCGAGGTTATGAAAGACCAATGGTATTCGTGAGTAACTGGCGCGCCTGACTCACGTGTAGTTGTTAGCCAAGGACGATTTGAGGTAGGATATTTGAGTCTCTCTCTCTTCTCGTCTCGTCTCTCTCTCTCCTCTTCTTCTCTCTCTCTCTTCTCTCTCTCGTCTCCTTCTCTCTCCTCTCTTCTCTCTCTTCTCTGTCTCTCTCTCTCTTCTCTCTTCTCTCCTCTCTCTCTCTCTCTCTCTCCTCTCTCTTCTCTCTCCTCCTCTCTCTCTCTCCTCTCCCTCCTCTCTCTCTCTCTCGTCTCTCCCCCTCTTCTCTCCTCTTCTATCTTTCTCTTCTCTTCTTCACTCTCTCTCTTCTCTCTCTCTCTCCCTCTCTCTATCTCTCTTTCGTTCTTTCTCGATAGACATATTTGCTACTGCACCCATGTAGTTATAATCTAATATACATTCTTATTCTCCTGATTGTTTTCTACTTAGCGATTCATCCTCCTCCCACTCCCTCCCTATTTTATTTGTACGTCCCAATATATTGGGTGAAATATTATTAAACGTAACCTGTCACTTAATTGCAATGACGAAATAGTTTAATGGAAAATATATAACGGGGATTCGATTCCAATAATTATATATAATTAATATGTTTGTCATCTTTAAAAAATACCTTAAACATATACAGCCCAGTGATTAAGTAAAATAGGTATATATATATTAGATTATATAATTATTAATATATATCATATATTAATATATATATAATATAATCAGGTATATATCCTACTACAGAGACTTACCACAATGATTATAATATATAATCATCAAAAACTAACAATCAGTACGTAGAAACTAAGGAATAATCCATATGCTAGGACTATACATCTCGATATTTAGATGGTACGGTGAGATAATAAAAAAATTATATATCTCAAATCTACAATATAACTACTACGAAGCCGAGATAAGATAATGCATTTTTGAATTATCACTGTATAATTTATTAAGATTATAGGACAAGAGAGAATAATTAGAATAATCCAAATGAGGCATTTAAAAAGAACATAAAATATAGAAATTTAATGTATAATCCTTGCTTATAATAGTAAGTGAAAAAAGATATGTGTGTTTTATAGGCTTTCTCTTCGATCAGTTCAGGATCTTTATTTGCATTACGTACTTTAACTTCTTCATCTTGTGCAAAAACAGTATTTGAATTTGTTAAAGCAAACAAGGCACTTTAACATATATTAAGACCCTTAAGAGTAATACATAACTAAGCCAAAAATGAACAGTATGATGGTGGAAGGAAGTAATCTGGAGGAGTGTTCGAGTCGTCGAAATTCTATGGAGCTTAGTGACCATCAAGGGGACTAGATATAATAATGAACACGCGAGAGTTAAGATGAAGGCCCCAAATTTTTCGCACCACCTTCGACGAGAGGGGGATATCCGGCGCACCTTCTTTTTTGATACGTATATGCGCCCGATTGTCTCTTATCTTGGATATCCTCAAAATTTCGAGTATCGAGGTGTCTTAGCTACCGAGGGTCCCCGCCCACTGACTCCGCGCGATACCAATGAGTTAACAGACCTACACAACTGTTTATCGCAGGAGTAAGGAACATTTGTAAGCAGAAAACCGTTCTCTAATGCTGAGTATTTCAGCTCAGTCACCTTCAGTTCTAAAAAAGTAATAAACCACATTACGGGTGGTGATAGGAGGAGAGGGAGACCTGTGTTGTGAAATAAAGAGATGATAAAACAACCGCGGATAATGATATCCATAAGAAAATATAAAGCGTAGAATGTCTTTAATATTAAAATAATGTAGTAATAGGGGCATACTGGTCAGCATCGACTTTATGAAATTATACGGAAAATAGCAACATTTAGCACAACTTCAACCAGTTCAATCAAGAAAGCAAAGAGAGACGCACAGAAATTCCAAAATATTAATATTGACCAAGGAGTATATGATTTAACGTATTTATTTTTTAACAACATTTCGACCGCTGAAAGAAGTACTTATTCAAAAAGCTTTACTATAAAGTGAAGAATAAGAATTAGGAAACAAAATATGTCAATATATTCTTTAATCCCACCGTAGATGCTTTGTAGAGGTATTTTTGAAATGATTTATGTTTTTTTATTAGTCTAATGTATATTAACCTATTATTCATCTATCACTTTATCTATTTTTTTTTCATATTGCTTATTTTTTGCTCATCATGTTTACTGCAGCAGTGAACTAGATTAGCATAGATGAGGTGAAGAGACTAATAGATATCTTGGTTTTAAGCTCCAAAGGTGTATATACATAATAGCCCCTCACAGAAATATGTTGAGTTTTGTAGTAACCTTAGTTATTATACAATAGCTTTTATTATCATCCCAGTAATATGCTGTGATTGCTAAAAAGATCTCTGCAGGAGACCTTGGGTTAGGTAGGTTCTACTATGGTAGAGAGCTGCCATTACTGATATAAAGAAGGTAGTAGTACCACTCTTTTAAGCAATGTATATAGCAAAGGTACCTATTGATATTTATTAGATTATTTTCATAGCTAGAATTCTAATAACATTTGGTGAGTGTACACCAGAGACTTGATAATACATGACAAATGTGTGCCTATTTATAAAGATAAGTATATATTCCTTCTTATAAAATATGGCACAACTAATCTTAACTATTAGTTAATAGTAGAAGCATTTCTGGGAATAATTATATGGCCTAGTTAGCTTAGCTATTACTATTCTGGTTGTAATAAGGTATTCTGGAAAAGTTCTAACGGTCATAATAGTAGTAAACTATTTAGACCAGGACGTTAAAGAGTATTTTGCAGGATCTCCCAGCAATGGTTTCATAGATAAAAGGTGAGGTATGTCAGACAAAACTTTAATTTATATATTTATGGAAATACTATACTGACAGCATTGACTGTAAATATTTATTTAATGGACTATTATGTGATTTGATATATTTAGAACTTTAAGACAAATGCACTTCTATTAACGGTTCCCACCATAAGCCCTGATGGGGAAGAATTCTCCATTTTGAAGCAATTGTTGGTATTATATTTGGTGTGAGCTGTGTTAATTCTTTTTAATTCATTTTATTGCTAGTTGGAATTAAAGTAGGTGCATAGTAAATAGAAACAGTGTTACACTAAATGACAATATTATACTTGATAATCACGGGCTTTAAAGTGGGTGACAGATCATGATGAATCAAGAAGTTTATGAGGGAATCGTTCTTCCACAGGGTTCAGTGTTTATGGAGTGTGCCTCATCTATTGTATTATACTCATTATCAAAATTATTATAAAATTATAATAATTAATAGACCTGGGAGCTTCAACTTAAATGCATGGTTTCTAAGTTTGCAGATTGTACCAAAGTGGCTACCTTAGCAAGTAGTATGGAATAATGATGGATGAACAAAGATTCAAAATGATCTGCTAAACTTCTTGGCTGGGCAGATAAGTGGCAATGATATATTTAGATAGTAAACAAGGTGTAAAAGTTCTTCAACCTAGGTATCTCGAAATTAAAGTTAACATACGATATGTAATGGGATGGCTTTGATCTGTGGACTCAAAAAAGATTTATGTGTGATTATAAGCAGTAATTTGAAATAAGTAAGCTAATCAGTGTTTGGAAGCAAGAAATAAAGGTAATAAGATCAGATGCTGGGCATAATAATCGCAATGTTGTTACACAGCAAGGAATTATAAGTAAACTGTATAAAATTAGCATATGGTTAGGGCCAGTATAAAGTATTGGGCACAAGTTTTGGCCCTTAATTTAAAGAAAGACTTAGATTGCTAGAGAGAGTTCAACGTAGAGCAGCAAGGATGATTTCTGGGTTTTGAGGGTTAAGAGCTATGAGGAGAGCTGAAGGATTAGAAATATTTTCTGTAGAAAGGCGATTTCTCAAGGGACATGATTACAAGTCTACAAAAGTATTTAATATATATTGATAAACAGAGCCAATAAAATTACCTCATTTCGTTTCACTACATGAACGCAGGGGTGATAATAGAAATTAAGAAGAAGCAGCCATCTTGATATTTGAAAGCATACATTCAGTTATATAGGGTTGACAACACTACACATGGTTTACCACAGGAGATTGTTGAGCGCTCCTCGATTGCAACATTTAAGAAAGGGTTAGGATAGGTTAGGATGGGTGGATCATAATAATATAATTTAGACGGAAAGCCCGGCGGGTTTTATTTACTTGTCAGGTTGTACCTATTAGAACTGCAATATGTGGTCTATCACCTTCTGTTATTAAATGCATGTGGATGGTTTGGGTATTCAATATATATAGTATCATTATTTTTGACTAAGCCAAATTGGTGGATTGTAGTTATCCAGTAATTTGACAAGCCCTAGGGTGGACTTTGTGTGAATCTGTCATGAACATGTGTTTGGTTAGTGTGGTATGGACTTGGGAAAGTCTACGACAGGTCAAGTGCTTATAAATCTGTCATCTATAGTTTCAATGTCTTATGTCTTTAATACTTACAGCGGCGTAAAATATTCGGCGAACGCTTCTGGTTGATATAAAGTTAAAATAATTCTATTATTATAAAAATTAATAATTTTATTCAAAATAATACTTATACTGAAATATAAAAAAAAATTCCAGTAAGAAATAAAGGATAATAAAAGGTTAAATGTTTTGAATATGTTATGAGGAAGACCATCTAATGAGCTCCGATGTGTGATGCTCTGAAAACTAAGGCTTTATAATAAAATACTTTACTCAGAGCCGACCTGCATTTCACAAATCCGAACTAAGTACTATTGGTATTCATTAAAAGAAATTACTTACGATGTCATTATATATATAATATTTATATATAAATAATAATATATATATATATATTATATATTATATATAACATATAGTATTATATATATAATTAATATATGATATATATATATATATATTATATATATATATAGATATATATATTAATAATATTGTATTTATAACTATTATTGTATACACCTACCACTCACACCAATTATTATATATATATATATATAGTATATATAGTATATATAAATAATATATATACCCCCCATATATAATAGTATAGTATACTATAATATATATATATACTATAATATTAGTATATATAATATATATAGTATATAGTGTATATATATATATTATGATAAATTATATATATAAATATATATCATATATATATTATATGATATATATATATATATAATATATAATATATATATATTATATATATAGTATATTATTATATTATAATATATATGAAAATAATGTTATAATACATTGTAAAGAATTATTTTTAAAAATATTATGTATGCTTTAGTGCGAATTAGTTTAAGATATCATAACAAAATTTTCAAATATTATTATTTTATAAAGCCTAATTAGCTTTCGGTCGAATCGTGACCATCTTTCAAATGTATGTTATACAAACTAAATTAAATAAATAAAATTAATATCAACTTAGTTTCAAGAGAGTTTTTGTCTTATAACATTCTTAAAAAAAAGGTGAGAGGTTTAATATGTTGTTTAAATGGGATCAATTAGGAGTTCGTTTTTTTTGTATGTTTGAAATTACTTGTTGTTAATGCAAAATGTATGAGAGAGGAAGGTTGTTTCTTATTGTTGAAAAAAGATTCGCGAAATGTTTAATATGTTCATGTGGTCACATTATAGAAGTGCGTTGTGGGTGGATGCTGTGGATGGTAAGTGGCAGAGTTAAGCTTAATCAGTTTGGAATTCGTATTTCTGTTGGTATAGTCCGGGGGAAGTCAATCAGTTTTCTCCAATGTATGATTTATTACAACATTTGAACAAGGAATTTTGTAAACGTAATGTGGAGGTGGAAGTGTTGTTGCTGTGTTATGTGGTTTAGAATTTTTTGAAACGGGGGTATGTTTAGAAGGAAATGCGTAATGGAATTAGGTATATTATTCTTTAGGACTGTATTGTGAATGATGGTGGTAATGGTAAAAAAGAAGTGTTGTTCTGGTTTGTTGCATGAAGTTTGGTGTAAAATTTTCTAAGCTCGGCGTAAGCGCAAGTATTAATGATCATGTTGCGGGTAAGAAGTTTAAGAAATGTGGAAGAGAAAAGATTAATTTCAGATTGTTGATGGGAAGTAGCGAGGACAGATTTAATCAATCAATCAATCAATCAATCAATCAATCAATCAATCAATCAATCACTTAATCAATCACTTAATCAATCAATCACTTAATCAATTTTGAAAATCACTAATCACTTAATCCGTATATCACTTAATCAAGTGAAGGTAATCACCTAATCCACTTAATCACCTAATCACTTATTACTTACTTAATTAATTACTTAATTACTTACTTAATTCTTAATTAAATTACTTTGTAAATTACTATAACAAACATTTCATTTATATACTATTTAGTACTTAATTACTTACTTACTTATTACTTCACACCACACCACTTACTTACTTACTTAACTTACTTAATTACTTTCTTAATTACTTACTTAATTACTTACTTAATCTACTTACTTACTTGAATTACTACGTTAATTTCTTACTTAATTACTTACTTAATACTTATCTTAATTACTTAATTACTTACTTATATTACTT